>APFE030557809.1:0-16086 GCA_000404065.3 Pinus taeda | reverse complement strand
TTAATAGGCCGGAATAACACTTGGCAGGGATTAGAGGCCAAATTACTCCATGTACCTCACCAAAAATTGGGGAGATTAGGAAGTATTTGTTAGCCAGCTTTGAGAAGTCTAAGGAAGATAAGGCTAGGCAAAAAGAGTTAGAGGCTGAAATTGGGAGGAAGAGGAATATACAAAAAGTGTTGGCTACGAACCCCCGTTTTATTTTGAGCGTTCTTCCTATATCCTTTGTAATGATGCATCCAACCCCTTTTGATATGTTTCTCCCTCTTTTGAGTATATTCAAGAAAAGGGAAAGGGTAACATGAAAAAGAGTGATATGAATAACAAAATTTATTTCACTCCCTCCTCTCCATCAGATGCACATGGTCCTCAAGCTAGTAGAAGTCATATGTAGCCCGCTTTAGATGACCATTGGAAGAAAGAATTGAGGGAGTCTGCTTGTGATTATATAGCTAAATGGTGGTATGATGCTGATATCCCCTTCAATTCTTTCCGTTCACCATATTATGAGCCTATGTTTGATGCCATATAGGCTACTAGAAAAGGCTTCAAATGCCCTACTATGCATGAGATAAGGGGGTATCATTTGCAGAAAGAAATTTTACCCATTAATGAGTATTTGAAATATTTCAAGAATTCATGGGCAAGAACAGGATGTACCATCATGTTAGATGGATGGTCTGATCAAAGAAATCGTGCCATCATAAACTTTCTTATCTTTTGCCCATAGGGAACCATGTTTCTAAAATCAGTTGATGCATCTGATAAGGTAAAATATGAGCAATTGTTATTTCAGCTATTGGATGAGGTCATTGAGGAGATGGGGGTGGCTAATGTTGTTCAATTCATCACAAATAATGCCTCTAACTATGTTCTTGCTGGTAAACTATTAGAGGAAAAACACATGACCATCTTTTGGACCCCATGTGCTGCACATTGCATAGACCTCATGCTTGAGGATATTGGAAAATTAGATTGGGTCAAAAAAATGGTAGATCATGCCAAAAGCATAATTTTATTTATCTACAATCATTCATGGATTTTGAGCCTGATGAGGAAACACAAAAGGGGTAGGGATATTATTAGGCCTTCCATCTCTAGATTTGCTACTCATTTTTTTACATTGCAATCTATGCTTTCACAACATAGAAAATTGCAAAAGATTTTTTCCAGTGAAGAATGGAGTCAAAGCTAGTGTTCTCACAAATTGGAAGACAAAGAATTGAAAAATAAAGTTAATGAAGAAATATTTTGGAGAAAGGCAGCAGAGATTGTGAAGCTTGTTGAGCCACTAGTTAAGATGTTGCGGTTGGTGGATGGGGAAAGATTGGCTATGGGCTTCATTTATGAGGCTATGGATCAAGCAAAGGAGAAAATAAAGAGGGCATACAAGGATAAAGTGGATAAGTATGGGCCCATTTTGGCAATCATTGATGAAATATGGAACAATCAACTCCATCGCCCTATACATGCAACTGGGTATTTTTTGAACCCACAATATCATTATAAAGCTAAGGCGACAGGAGCTTTGAGGGGGGAGGTTAGAGATGGATTGATTGACTGCATTGATTGCATGATCCCATTGGAGTGTGATCATCTGGAGATACACTGACAGGTCACAACCTTCAACACTACCTCAAGTACCTTTGGGAAGAACCTAGCAAAGATTGTAAGGGAAGCAGATGAGCCAAGTAAACAAAAACTTCAATTTTCAAATTATTAATACTTATTTTGTTAAATCGTTTATAATTTTAAAGTTGGATATAATTTGTAATATTTTTGATCTAACTCATTACACTCCTATGTTTTTTTCATCACAATGGTGGGAGGCTTTTGGTATCCATTGTCCAAAATTGCAGAAGTTTGCAATTCGTATTTTGAGTCAAAGTTGCAGTTCTACTGGGTGTGAGTGCAATTGGTCTGTCTTTGAGAGGATTCAAAAAAAGAAGAGAAACCATTTGGATAAAAAATGGTTAAATGATCTATTATATTTCCAATATAACCTCTGGCTCAAGCACAACCAATTGCTAAAAAAAAGACCTAATTCAGATCCCATTGTGTTGGAAGACATTGATCCAACATCACATTGGGTAGTGGAGAGTCATCCAGCAAAGTTTTCTTCTGATGAGGATATTGATTATGAATTACAGACGATATCATCACTCGAACATATTGTTCAGTTGAATGCAGATCTTGATCCACTTATACCAGCCTTAGCCTCAGAGCTAGCAAGTCCTCCAGTTGCAGGTGCTTCCTTTGGTCAACCATGACAGAAGCGCATATCTTGTCTATCTCAGCTTGCAGCTGCTGCACAGCCTACTAGTGCTACCACTTCTATAGTTGCAGTTGGATATGATGATGAGGGGGAGCCATGGGGCCCCTTGTCTGACTCTGATGAGGATCCAGAGATTGATCCACATGATCTCAGCTCCTCTAGTAGTAGCCAGTAGTACTGGTCATAGTTTACTTTTGTTGTAGAGGTCATTTCTAGCTTCCTTGGTTATGGGGTTTTGTTTTGATCTCTATATCATGATCATGTATGTATTGGACAGTGCACCGGGTGCCATTTTGATATAATGGATATGTTCATGAGCCTACTTTGATCATATGTTGTCTTCTATCTATATTCTAATGCTATGTGTTTGGAAACATGAATGAGAATCTTAAAAAAAGAAAATTTATAAAACAAATAAATATTTAATGTATTTTTTACAACGAACGAGTCATTGAAGTTGAGCCAGCTGAGTTGATACTGAGTGGGATTCGGAGTCAGAGTCGACCCTCAGCCGAGTCTGATTCTGAGTCTGAGTTTTAAAACATTGATATAGACACTAGTGCCACAAATTTATCAATTTTGGGCCATTTGGAGTTGGAGAGAGAGTACTGAAGCAGTGTTAAGAATTTTGGGTTCACCTGGACAGTTTGTGGGGGGAATTTATATGTCATATCAGCCTCAAAGGAAGGGTCACATGCTTCCCATCTGCTGGATTACAAATTTTTTAACTGTGGACCACTGAAATCGTAGTACCTTGAAGGAAGAACACATAGAATATTTCCTTGCTAAAGTTTATGATGTATTATTGGTCATATTCCTTCTTCAACTACCACTCTAGAAGCACACTGTGAGACAAAGGTCACAGGTTCCTTAATTTTCTTATGTCTTTGTGTATTTAGTTGGTTAATCTGAAAGCATCTCCTCTATTTTATTTATCTTTGATGTACCAGCTATATACATATGTAAATTTCTGAACTTTCATAAATCTATTTGAGTGCTTGAAGTACTTTATTTTGGTTTGCATGTTAGTTTTTTATGCACATTTAATTGGGTGAAATTTGTAAAGGTGAACCTACAGCTACATGTGGTAAAATTTTTGCTAGAACACATCACTAAACCTCACACACACTCAGAAGCCTATTGAAAATTAAGGCTTTTCCGAAAAGGAACATTACACTTTTCAATGCTCCCATCAACTACATGCTTGATCTTGTCAAACCGTCTAAAATCAATCATTGATTCCCTAGTAGGTCTTGGAACATATCCAAGAGATAATTCTCAAGAAAGGAGTTATACTACTTGGTTATGACATCCTTTCGTACCTTCTTAGTAGCTACCCCTAAAAAAGGGATGTCTATCTCTGAAGAATAGAGGAAAATAGTGCAACATAAGTAGGAAATTTCGTAGTTTGATGACTCACCTGAGATGTGGACATATATGCTCCCACTTGTTCCTGTACACCCTATAATTTTTTAATAAGCCATCTTGACTTCCTGGATACATTAGAATGTAATGAGTTCTCTATTTTTTTACTAGAATCTTATTGATCTGACTTTGATTTCTTTTTTAATTTTAGAACAGAATCTGGAACAACAAGATTTTTGTGTTCATTAATCACTATAGGATTTTTCTATGATTTTGAGGAACATTCATCCTCATCAAACTTCATATCCTTGCTCACTAATATGATCATTTGAACTTGAATTTGGATTTAGTAAGCCTCAGATCTATTACTCTATCCAACAAATATCCCCTTTATATTCAAGGGTTCAAGTTTAGTCCTTTTCTTACCATGAATATGAATATAAATTGGACAAAAAAAAAAGATATGGAAATGTAATACTTGTGGCTTCTCACAGGTAAAATATTTCTTTGGTGTTTTGTCCTTCAAGATCCTGTGAGGACATTGGTTCAAGATATAGACATCTATGTTGTAAGCTTTGTCTTAAAGACAGATGGGTGAATCCATGTCATGGATCATGGTTTTATCTACATCAATGATGTATTTGTTGCTCTACAACCCCATTCTTAGTGTTGAGGGTAATGTTCCCCTAGGGCTTTTTGGGTTGAAACCCTAGCAGATTGAAAGTTGTCTAAACAGAGGAACACACATTCACACAACCATTATGCTATTATAAGCAAATTCTATAGTATGAGGTGCATACCTTAGGTCCTACGTTTGAGAAGGTCCTTAAGGGTCCAAACCCTTCTTCAAGTCCCTTTCGCTCGTTTGTCCTGCAAAACCACCAATTCCAAAGAACACAGTAGTATATGGACAAAAAGTTATAAATAAATCATCTTCATGTTATAAAGGAAGGTAGTTAGTTATGAACTTTAAACAACCATTCACATATGAATTCCAACATGAATATCATAAACATAAAGAGGATGTATATCAGTAACCAAGACTTGTTTCTTTATTATAGACAAATAGAATGTAAAAAAGGAATATTTTCACCTGAGTAACCTTCAGCAAGCTCCAAGCAAAGCTTCCTGCCGGATCCGTCCAACCTCAAGCCTTTAGCATATCTCCTTCTATGACTCACTCCATGATGTTATAAATAATGGATGAACATCAACACACAAGGAAACAAGGGTTTCCTGTACACATGGGGGAAGTGTAGAAGGCACAAGGGTCTTCAGACCTGGTCAAAGGGAAAATCTCAGTATAATAACCTTTCTCTCTCTTCTCTCCTCCTTAGGCCTTCCCTATGAGGTCCTTTTATACCTTTCCCAAAGTAGTTTTTTAGTTGGGAGTTGGTTGGGAACAGTTGGGCCACGGGCACTAACAGGTGATTAGCAGGTAAAACCTGCGATCTCCACCCGAAATTCAGGATTTTTATATTTTTAAGTGTTTTAATACATATACGCGGGTTGGGTATATGCCTACCCACGTATACACGTGTTTAACTCAGGGCAATGTCACATATAAGGAATAAAACACTGTTTTTTAAATTTTGGACTAGGTCTGGAAGGAGGGGTTGCCCTAGGCCATGAGTGGAGCATCACAAAACATAAGAGTGAGATTTGGAGCTATAACACTTAGCAACTCTGTTATTTTAGTGCTTCTTTTCAGCTTATTTCAATGCTTCTTTTGAGCTTAATTCAAGTAAAATTTGACAGAGTTCTGTGTTTTTTGAGAAATCAATCATATGCTATTTTGTTAGTACAACATGGAACAAAGTGAGCTACAAGCATCTAATGATAACAATACAAAGAAATTACTAATACTATCCTAGTTAACCATGAAGTGCTAGCATAGGAGTTTGTGCCCTAATAGGAAGGGATTCAAAATCTTTATGGAAAACAATGAATTTTCCCTTAACAAGCAAATCTAGTTCTTGTTTGAAAAGCATAAATTTCCTTAAGCTTAAGAGGGGATGGTTCCTTAAGAAAAGTAGCCTTATGTTGATATTTCCATAAAAAACCAATAGCAGAGAGTTGTATTGTATGCCATAAATATTTTCAACTGTCTCTATTCGTCTAAGTGTTCTGAAGGGGAGTACCTTTCTAAGAAATTGGGGTGGTAAGAAAATATTTAAACTCAGCTTCAAATCATGCCCCAAGTGTCTTGGCAAATGGGAGCCTGTGCTTTGGTTTAATCACTTCACCCATTTCTTAATAAATTAGATAACTTTAGTATTTAATATAGCAATTTGAACCTTAATATTTCCATGTTCTGTTTAAGCTAAAGTCAATCAAATTTGAAAGCATCCTGCATTTGTTTTAGAATACATCGTGGAATAAAGATATCTACAACAATCTAAAGGCAATAATACAAGGATTTTCCCATCTTAATTAAGCCAACAATGCTAGCATAGGATTTTATGCCCCAATAGGAAGAAATTCAAAATCATTATAGAATAAATGAATTTGGCTTTAACAAGAAAAGTCAGTTCTTGTTGAAAATGATTCAATTCCCCTCATCTAAGAGGGGATGTTACCATGTGAAAAAGTAACCTTACAAATTTTTTCATGTCTAGTTGGTTAAATACATTTTGACATACTCTAAACATGTACATGCTTATTGTCTAACGCAATTACTCACTCTAAATAGAAGCAGTATCTTTTTCGTGATACTAGTCATATAAGACATAACTACAATGAGTCCCATGACTTAACTTATTTTACCTTCAGATTGAGTGTAATCTCTCTTGTGCTTGGACATCATTAAAATAACACTTATATCCAAGGTGATTCCTTGGGATACCCCCAAAGACTGATCTCCCAGTCCAAAGTTAGAGGTCATCTTGCTCAGGTGACAGTGGCAAGATCCCTGATTTTCCAAAATTTTCCCCCTATGAGCCTTGCACTACTTAGAGCCATCGAGTGGGAACTAATACACTACTTCTTAGAGCAGCTAAGTGGGAACTCATCCTCTTCAGATGGAACCATAAAGAGGGAAGTTGAACTACTCACTTCAGATTGCAAATAAAGAAGTGGGAAGTTGAACTCAATCACTAAGGATGGGATGAATCAAGATAGATTGCATGAAGCACACTAGCCTTCTTAGAAGCTTAGAAAGGTTGAAATCATTAGGTAGCCATAATGATGGAACAGAACCATAGAGGTTGGAACCATTTCATTAGCCTTCATAGAGCCATGGTGTGTGGTTTCACTATAGAATATGATACAAACAAACAAAATAAGAATGCACATATATTATGGTAAAGAAATAAAAGCATAGACTCGTAGATAAAGAGGATAGGTTTCTACCTAATCCCTGACCGAAGGGAGGCAACATATAGAGAAAAAGATTTGAATTAGAAGGTTTGGAATTGGAAGGGAAGGGATGGTACCAGGTACCAGGTACTATATGGTACTATATATCACTCTATATGAATTATATGCATTGTAATCTAATATTTATTTTGAATGTACTAGGTATAGCCCCAGATATAGTGCCAGGCACAAAGAAGAAAGAATCTGAAGGGAAGAGATCAAACAATCTAATAACGAAGTAAAAGCTGGTAATAGTACTTCAAGCAAGTTGGAGAATGGCCTTAATGGTCCCAACTCCCATTGTAAGACAAAGAATATGTGGTCAAAGGTTAAATGCTTGGTTTGAGTGCCCTAGCTCAAAGGAGCACACATGGAAATAATGTATGATCTTAAGGAAGAATTATAGTCAACCTTGAGAAGCACTCCACGCAAATTGAGGTTTTCAATTGCTATATTTGGACATTCTTGAGGAGCAGTACAAGAAGAGGAGTACATGTTTTATGTGCAGCCTACTGACAAAGTAAACAATCCTGGTTTAAAGGGAGCACTCCTCATAAAACTAAGATTGGAACAAGAAGAAGAAAGAAACAATCTCAATATTTTGATATAGGAGACAATCAAGAAGGCAGTGAGTTGGAAACCAAACTTATTAATCTAAAGAATCAAATGATCAATATGTCTCTAAACATGTTGTAGCAGACCATAAGCATGACAAGGTCAAACAATAACATAACCTCATGGATGAAGTTTGAGACTTGATTCTAAATAAGAAGAATCTAAATGAGAAGAGAAGCAAAAGTGGAAAAAGGGGAACACTATAAAAGTCCAAACACCCATCAGAGAGAAAGCGAAGAGTGACTTCAAGCCTTATGTAGTTGAGATTTTCACCCTTAAATTCAATCAATTGTTACAACAACTCGATGTTTATTTAAGTGTGCATGCAATTAGTGAAGAGTAAAGAATATCTTTCACTTGGTTAAATTTATAAGGCCATGCATTAACCTAGTGGGAAAGTTATGTTACCACTCGAATAATTGAGCAGGAACAACTAGTAAATCAATGGGAAACATTAAAGAATATCATTATGTGGTAGTTCTATCCTAGTGGATATGAGTAAGAAAAAAAATATAAAATGGAATCTCTTTCAACAAAGACAAGGAAACCATGCAAGAGTTGACCATTGACTTTAAAAAATGGGCCATTCAATTGATTATATCACCCAATAAGAATAAATTTTTAAGTCAATATTTGGGAGGACTACATAGTGATATCCAAACACCACTGATTTTTTGAAAACCAATGTCCATTGATGAAACCATTTTACAAGAAATTGGATTTTTGATATCAGTGTCCCCTAGTAACCAAACTATGTTAACAAGATTGGAATATCTCTGGTAGACTTCAAAGGGAAAATAAAATACCTACTTTACATAGGTGCCTTGCCTCCTTTTTTTTCCCTAGCTAGTAGGATAAAGATATTTACTACTTTTATAGAGTTGTATCAGCCTTACTATCAAGGTTTGACTGAGTTTGAGAAAGTTTCAACTATTGGAACAAATCTTTTTCTCCCTAAGTCTTCTCCTTGTATCTCAGACTCATTTTCATGGTTGATTTCCTTAATTTTATGGTAGGAACTTGCTATTATTCCTAATCAATTGATTTAAGCCTTAATGATTCACTCTTATTGCTGCAAAAGTACAGTTGTACATTTGCCTCTTATTTCTTTTGGTTTGAACTAAAAAAAGTACCCACTTACCTAGGAGAACTAGGTCCAACGCTGGTTTCAATCTGCTGCTGATATAATTGATTAATTTCTTGATATATAGTTGGTGTACTTGACTATATATATAATATATATATATATATATTATATATATATATATATATATATATATATATATATATATATATATTAATTGTTGGAGAAAACAAAATGCGGGTATGACATGATATAAGTGTTGGTGTGATTCTGATAGATACTATTTTTTTTATGATGTATAACAACACTTGTTAAGGGAATAATATTATTACCAAGAGATTATACAATTACATATTGTTGCACATATATTTGGTTAAATACATTGTGACATAATCTAAATTTGTACATGCTTATTGTCTAACACAAGTAATCACTCTAAATAGAAGAATTCTCTTTTCTATGTGATACTAGCCTTCTACAACATAACTACCATGACTACCTTTACTTAACATATTTCACCTTCACATTGAGTGTAATCTCTCTTGTACTTGGAAATTATTAAAATAACACTTATATACAAGGTGATTCCTTGGAATACCCCAAAAGACTTATCTCCCGGTCCAAAGTTAGAGGGCATCTTGCTGAGGTGACAGTGGCAAGATCCCTGAGTTTCCCAAAGGTGGAACCATATGAGACTTGCACTACTTATTAGAGCCATGGAGTGGGAACTAATACACTACTTAGAAAAGCTAAATCGGAACTCATCCTCTTAATATGGAACCATAGAGAGGGAAGTGGAACTACTCACTTCATATTACAAAGAAAGAAGTGGGAAGTTGAACTCAATCACTAAGGATGGGATGACTCAAGACAAATTGCATGTAAAGGAAGAAGTGGAACTCAATCACACGAGCCTTCTTAGAAGCTTACAAAGGTTGAACTCATTCAGTAGCCATAAGGATGGAATAGAACCATAGAGATTGGAACTAGCTCACTAGCCTTCATAGAGACATAGTGTGTGGTTTCACTATAGAATGTAGTACAAACAGATAAGATAAGAATGCATGCATAGATTCTAGAAGAAATAATAGATTCCAGTAAAGAAAAAAAAGAATAGACTCATAGATAAAGAGGAAAGGTTTCTCTCTAATCTCCGACCAAAGGGAAGCACCATATAGAGCACAAGGTTTGAATTAGAAGGTTTGGAATTGGAAGGGAGGGGATGGTACTAAGTACTAGGTACTATATGGTACTATATACTTCACTCTATATGCATTATATGCATTCCAATCTAATCTTTATTTGGAATGGTACCAGGTATAGTACCAGATATAGTGCCAGGTACAGACAATAAAGAATTGGAAGGGGAGAGATAAAACAATCTAATAACAAAGTAAAATTTGGTAATACTACTTCAAGCAAGTAGGAGAATGGTCTTAATGGTCCAAACACCCATTTCAAGGCAAAGAAGACATGGTCAAAGATTAAATGCTTGGTTTGAGTGCCCTAGCTCAAAGGAGCACACATGGAAACAATGTATGATCTTAAGGAAGAATGATAGTCAACCTTGAGAAGGACTCCACACAAATTGAGGATTTAAATTACCATATTTGGATATTCTTGAGGAGCAGTACAAGGAGAGGAGGACATGTGTTATACGCACCCTATTGACAAAGTAAACAATCCTAGTTTAAAGGAAGTACTCCTCATAAAGCTAAGATTGGAGCAAGAAGAAAGAAACAATCTCAATATTTTGATATGGGAGACAATTAAGAAGGTAGTGAATTGGAAACCAAACTTATTAATCTAAAGACTCAAATGATCCATATGTCTCTAAACATGTTGCATCAGGCCATAGGGATGGAAATTTCAAACAATAACATAACCTCATGGATGAAGTTTGAGTTCTAAAGAAGAATAATTTGAATGAGAAGATAAGAAAAATTGGAAATTGGGGAACACTATGAAAGTCCAAATGCCCATCAGAGAGAAAACAAATATTGACTTCAAGCCTTATGTAGTTGAGATTTTCACCCTTAAATTCAATCAATGGTTACAACATCTCTATGTTTATTTAAGTGTGCATGAAATTAGTGAAGAGAAAATAATCTCTTTCACTCGATTGAATTTAGAATTGCATGCATTAACCTAGTGGGAAAGTTATGTTACCACTCGAATAATTGAGTAGGAACCACTAGTAAATTAGTGGGAAACATTAAACAATCTCATTATGTGGTAGCTCTATCCCATTGGATATGAGTAAGAAAAAGAATATAATGGAATCTCTTTCAACAGATACAAGGACAAACCATGCAAGATTCCACCATTGAATTTCAAAAATGGGCCATTCAATTGATTATATCTCCCAATAACAATAATTTTTAAGTCAATATTTGGGAGGACTACATAGCAATATCCAAAGACAACTGATGTTTTGAAAACCAAAGTCCATTGATGATGCGGATGTACAAGCAATTGGAATTTTTATATCAGTGTCCCCTAGTCCCCTAGTAACCAAACTAAGGTAATGGGACTAGAATATCTCCGGTAGACTTCAAAGAGAAAATAAAAGAAAATAAACAAGGAAGCCCAAATGATGCCCAAAAACAAAGTCATAGAGAACCTTCAAGTCTTAATGAAACCTACAAAGAGAGCCATAGATATTTCCAAATGGTTAAGGGGATGGAGAACAAATAGGTCCAAAACCTAGCTCCTGAGGACAAATAATTTGGTAAATCTGTGATGTGTATTGTGACCTTGAGTTTGTTATTATCTAAGGGTTAAGCACAGAGGGAGACTGTACTTATTTTTATCAAGACTCTATTTGTAGGTTGGTCTATTCAATGTTGAGCTTGTATATTCAACACAATTGCAGCTTGTCAACATGGGTTACAAGAAATAGTAAATATCTTGGATTCAAATATATTAGAGTAATGTTCAAACCCCATGGAAGACATGAGTGGTTGTCAGGATGAGATCATAAACTTTGCAAGGAATAAAAATGCTCTACTTCTATTTTTATAGCTTGAAGAGAAGGGGTTTAGAAGTAATCATGCACATACTGTGGATGAGAGAAAAGAGGCTTATATTGGGATAGTTATTATAGACAATAAGCTTCTCCTTGGCCTATAAATAAGCTCTCAGACAAACTATATTCTAGTGTCAAGGCTTACCCACCATCTCCATATGCCTCTCAAATTCATCCCTAGTCATCTTGTTAGAATTTGTCAATATCTTCACAGTTACAATCGTTTTGTTCTCCATCAAAGCCTTATAAGTAGTCCCTAGCATGCCTCTCTCCATAATTTTAGCATATGCATGGGGCAGATCCTCCGAAGTGTACATCTGAGCTTCCCCACTGCAAAACATAAGAACCTGACTCCTTTTCTACTCATACTAAAGGCTCTTAGCATCTGTATTAACATAATGCATATCATAACCAGTCTCTTGAATTGAAATCTTATCACCTCCAGCATTTTTAGCCTCATCCCCAGGCTTTTGTTGTCTGTACCTCTTGCCATAAAAGCTAATAAGGAACACCATGGAAATCACAACAACAGATCCCGCAATAACTCCTTCTATCATAATTTCAGCAGATGCACGAAGAAGATCCTCTGAAGTGTACATCTGAGCTTCCCCACAGCAGAACATAAGAAACAAACTCCTTTGTTGCTCATACTGAAGGCTCTTAGAATCTATATTAACATAATACATATCATAACTAGTCTCCTCAATTGAAATCTTATCACCTGCAGCATTTTCAGCCTCATCCCTAGGCTTCTGTTTTCTGTACCTCTTGCCATAAAAGCTAATAAGGAACACCATGGAAATCACCCCAAAAATAGATCTCACAATAATTCCTGCTATCATAATTTTAGTAGATGCATGAAGCAGATCCTCCGAAGTGTACATCTAAGCTTCCCCGCTGCATAACATAAGAATCAGACTCCTTTGCTACTCATACTAAAGGCTATTAGCATTTGTATTAACATAATACATATCATAACCAGTCTCCTCAATCAAAAACTTATCACCTGCAACATTTTCAGCCTCGTCCCCAGGCTTCTGCTATCTCTAGCTCTTGCCATAAAAGCTAATAAGGAACACCACGGAAATCACCCCAACAATGGATCCTACAATAATTCTTGCTATCTTTCCAAGATTTAGCCTTTCATGCCTCTTAAGAAATGGCCTAAAAGATTGCTCGATTGGAAAGCTCAATAGGGCATGGAGAAGGGGTCACTACTGTGTTAAGCACGCAGGGCCTAGGCAATGGGCTCCCACAGAGCTCAGGATTTCCTGTAAATGAATAAGCATCAAACATGGCCATAACTGTAGTAGCAGGCATTCTTCCATAGAGTTGGTTATTAAAAACATTGAATACTTTCATGTCAGACTGATTAAAACTAGGAACAAGGCCCTCAAAATGATTGTTCTCCAATTGAAGAGCATACAAGATGACTCATTGGTCCATCGGAATTTGAAAGGAATGGACTCTTTGAGTGTTCATTGTCCCTTCGAGCATTCACTATCTGAGATTAAGAAGATTGAGTGAATTGAGGTTCTGTCATGCTATAACTGGACCCATTCCACTCTTGGACACCCCCAGTTTTCCATATTACTCCACTTCACAACCCTACTTCGCCAAAATGAAAAACATGCCCATGGTTACAGACTTATTTCAAAAATTCAACTATATAGTAACCCATCTACAGCCATTACAACAGTAGATTGAATCTATCATAGGCTTTAAGTTATTTTATGCAAGTAAAAACCAATCCGGGATATAATAAAATTTGGGTATTTAAACATTCATCATATACTAACAATGGCATTCCAAACATCTCCGAAATTCACTCAACACTACATAAAATCATCAGTGAACCTCATGCAGAATTTATCATAAAAAGAAGATAACTAAATACATATTGCCACAACATACAAAATAAAGACCCTAGAATCGAAATCTAATAAATGCATCCAACCTTTGGTCCGATAAGCTTCAACTTAGGGCCAAGAAGGGCAAAGTCTCGATGGACACTGGTTCTCTGATGCAACAACAACAATTCAAACAAGCTTTGAATCTCCGATAGCTAATTGTTAACCATCTCCCAATAGCTAATTGTTTTAGATGTCACTGTAACTGCCAAACCATCTCCCGATAGCTAATTTTTTTAGATGCCACTGTAACCACCAAACTATGATTTTGAAGCTCCCAGGAAATTACAAACTTTGAAACTCTAATTTTGAAGCTCCCAGAAATTACTAAATGCTTAGAGGGAAATTTAAAATGCAAAGTTGTGATCACTAAGAAAGCAAGGAGTGAAACAAAGATGTCGTCTTAAAATAATTTGATGACAAATGGGTAATAAAAAAAATGAGATAGGTTATAATAAGAAAAATATAACACATCATATGATTTTTAGGTAAAAAAATTCTTTAGTCATGTAAATATTTTATTTTATTTTGCTTTGAAGAAAGAGAACAAATTTTAAGAAGGAAATATTTTATTTTATTTTTTGTAATTTTTTGTTTTGAAGAGAGGAGCACAAATTTTAAGAAGGAAGAGATTAAACATTAGATTACTTTTAAATAGTCCTTCTTTTATTTATTCATTTTTGTAGTTTTTATTTTAGTTCTCTTTACTTTCTATGTTGCTAGGAAAATTTAGGCAAATATTCGAAAATCTCCCTAAGCTAAAAGCTATCAAAAAACTAATAGATGTTGATGTAGAGGCATGGAAATAGGTGTAGGTAGTGGGGCATGGCAAAAATGAGGGTTTGGTGGCGGACAACGAACTCGAACCATGGTCTAGGTTATCATCGGTTTCCGGAGATGGCGGCCTACCCATCGGCCTGAACTAACTTCGCTTACTCGTGCCCTGCATTGTTTAGATTATCACTTGCTCGCTAAATGGGTGACCACCTCCTTTTCGGTCCATCTGGTCCACTCTTTATTTTTTTCGTGACGACCTACACTAAATTCCCTCTTTACCCGACATTTGTGAGTTGTGGTCTTGGGATGATTATACATCTATTGTCGGTTATCATGGAGGACAACATCGTTGATTACTCCGAGGACCCCTCTCCACTCGACCCCCATTGGACTATCTTCCCCTTGCATCTGCCAGTTATCTCCTTGAATATTTCACTTAACATTCCCTCTACCCTAGCCGGGTCTTCTAGGGTTTACTTTGTCCCGAAATATCCTACTTTCACTTCTTCGACTCTACAGACTCACCATTTTGGGCCGTCCTCCTCTACCTTGTCGTTTTCTGGCTGCTCGGATGTGGTTGATTTCCCACCTAGAACTGACCTCCCTTCATTATCCCCGACCTCTCTTCAGTTCATTTTTTCCTGCCTCGACCTGCCTCATCCCCTGTATCCATCGCATCTACCATCATCCTCCTCACCTGCCCTCTCGCACATCCCACCACCTACGACATCTCAAGCCTTCTCAGCCTAGCCACTTGAACCTGTGATCCCATTCCCCCCTCCTCCATCCCATGACCCTCCCACATCCAGATGTTTTGCTGATTCATCTTCCCCCCAAATCGGTTTGTCTAGGAATCTTGGCTCAGAAGCTACAGTGAACTAGCCACTATTCTAGTAGGTGAGAACACCCCCCATTCGGTCAGGGCACCCTAAAAAGCACTTTAAAGGGGTTAATGTGGGCAATAAATAGATATCCCTCAATTTTGGGGTTGATATATGTTGGCATTATGAGACAAGTGTTGTCCTTGATGGAAAATCACTCAGATGATAAATTATAGTGCAGCAAAGTTATTTTCAAGTTCACGGAATTTTATGCAGAGACAAGTTTACTTCATGTAGAGAAAAGTTCACGGAATTTTATGCAAAGAAAAGTTTACTTCATGTAGAGAAAAGTTCACAGAATTTTATGCAAAGAAAAGTTTATTTCATGTAGAGAAAAGTTCACGGAATTTTATGCAGAGAAAAGTTTATTTCATGTGGATAAATGTTCACGCACTTTCATGGTTGGTTCATGGTATTAGTCCCACAGTTTTTGATCCTAAGGTTTTGGCCCATGGTATTGGTCCATGATTTGAGGAAGAGCTTGCCTATATAAAGCAAAGGAGATCATTTGGCTTGGGTATGCTGTTGGGTTGAATATCTTAAGATCTGAAATATTGGGTTATTGTTTCAAAAGCTCGATCTATATGAAAGTGAAGTGGAAAGCGAATCTGTGAAGGGTGATCTCTCGAGCGCTACAGCTGCGGAAGTACAGAGGCGCCACAGAAGGCGCAATGTGGAGACGCCACAGAGGCGCCACAGAAGGCGCAGTGCGGAGGCGCCACAGAAGGCGCAATGCGAAGGCGCCACAGAAGGCGCAGTGCGGAGACGCCACAGAGGCGCCACAGAAGGCGCAG
>APFE030557801.1:0-11632 GCA_000404065.3 Pinus taeda | reverse complement strand
AAATCAAACCTGCAAGAATGATACATGCAACCAAGCATACAAGAATGTAACCAAACATGCAAGAATGTAACCAATCATACTACAACGATACATGTAAGTGACATAAACCGACATGTAACTAGTCATACACTCACAACGATGCATTCCACAATAACAACCTCAAATTTCACATGACGACATCACTACAACCATGGACAACATCATGCAAAGCAACAAGCACATGGAATGCAAGGGTGAGAGACACACATGCAACTAACATGCATGCATTACCAACATGTAGCCCATCCAATCTGAGGGGTGAACCATGCTCTGATACCACTTTGTAACACCCCCCTCCCACATCTACCCAAGCAACCAACCAGTCGGGGTAAACATGCGACCAGAGGCCACTATGATATGATTCGACCTCTTAAGTCATGTTAAGGAAGTGGAACCGACTAAAACACACCATACAGATATTCAATATCAGCTACAAGACCCTCAAGAACCAATCCAATACTTTAGACAGGTTGCCCTTAGGTCCCACTGAACTTTTGGACAACTTAAGCCTTAATCGCTCTCATTCTATAGGCATGTCAGTGTCCAGAAACCCAAAGTCCCTCTCACTGGCTTGTCTGCTAACGACCATAGACTAAATTTGTCAGTGCTATGCCAGCAACCCCAGGATTCGAGCCACTTTTTCAGGCCCAGATCCCAGGTCACTGTCCAGAATTGAACCATCCCTTAAGAACAGTAAAACAACATGGAAATGACAGTATTAAAGCAAATACTTGTTAAGACCTTGATTGGAGCCCTACTAGCCATGACGGAATTTCGTCAAACATATCACGAATATGTAATCTACAGGTGTAAATAACATTTATGAGAATAGGGGTCTCATACTTAGATGAGAATCTCTAAAAACCATTGATGCCTCAATACATCAAGTGCAATTCCTTCCATTAGGTCATAGATACATTTATCATTCAATTAAAAGTAAAAACATGATGAAATCCATACATGGATACCATCATAAAACACATACATAACCAACATAATAGCAACATAAATAATCATGAAAGTACATCCATATAGACCACATATAATCCATCAAAATTCTCATAGAAATATAGGTAGAAATAACCTTTCATTAATAATTAAAAATACAAACCCAAGATCAGACTTTCACATTCCACCTGACCGTAAAATGGTTGAGCCAAATATCTCTTCAGCCATTCACCCCCGTGCCATATTCTAAGCATGAATGTGGGATCTCATAGAACATGTCAATCAAAACTCATCCAGGGCTTCCAGAGGCCATCCACCTCAACCCATCAAATAGTGATTCTACCTCACGGTCAAACATCACAAAACCATCATAAGATTGGTCTCCATCTAAGCCTTCCAAGGCTTGCAGAGCATTTGTTCCAACCAAGGCTTCCAGGACTAGTAACTCAACCCACATCTACTGCTGGGCTTCTAGAGCGTTTGTCCAACCAAGGCTTCCAGGACTAGTAACTCAACCCAAGCTGTTACAGGGCTTCCAGAGCATTTGTCCAACTAGGGCTTCTAAGAACTAATAACTCAACCCAAGCTAAGGAAACATGAGAACCATCAAAAACAAATAATGAAAGTAAACCCACAATCACCATGGTTATCCAGGAAATGGCAAGGCTAGGCAATCCAATGTCAATCCAGGCAATCCTCCATGCCAATGAGAGATCATGACCAAGGAACCACATGCCTATGCCATGCATACCAAAACTAGTGAAGAAAATATACATGCAACTCGGTAACTGCAAAAAAATCTGATGTAGTTGTTGATCCCAATGCCACTTACGCTTTCTTACTCTTCCTTTGCCTTTTTTCTCCAAGAATCCAAGTATGCCACACCCACCAAGAGTGCTCCAATAAAACTCTAAGTCTCCAAGAGTATGAGAGAAAGAGAGAGAGAATAATGAGAGAGCTCCAAAACTGAACTGAAAAAAGGTTACCAACTAATCCTCAGAAGCCTTTTTATGAATGAGGCCTATTTTCTTCATTTTCCATTATTTTCCTTCTATTTTCTCCTCAAATGCAACTTGTGACCTTTCACCTCCCTTTTCTCCTAATTTCCATTATTTTAATAAATAAATGCGCCAAAAATGTCATTTTGCCTTTCCAAAGCCTTAGCCATTGCCTTGACCAATTTCCTTAGCCATCAACAATCACAAATGATCCCCATCACTAGGGTTTTGCTCAACATTCAACTTGGAATATGTGTCCCATAAACCGTGGTTATTATTTTTCCTTTATTTACTTTTATTACATGGAATTTTCACTAGGGCTATTACAACCACCATTAGCAAACCCATCAATGATTGACTTAAGGTTATCTTAACTGCTATATGATCGCGTCGAGATTAACCTAACATAATCAACCCTTGCCCCATTGTACGAGCAATTGTGTGGTTCAAGGCTTTTCCTTTTGGCACATACAATATAGGGACCAATAATCATCCTTAGCATATTGATCCAAATAACCCCACTTGCTTTGATGTACAATTGTTGAGAGATAGTTAGAAAGAGGCTTTTATGAAGAGGTTCTCCATAACAACTCCACAACTCTTACGAGAATGCTTCAAAATCAAGGGCTTTGAGCATGCCAAGAATGAAGGCCTTTCAATTATATCAGGAGCATTTTGGAGATCAATTTGGGTGAATAGGGTGTTGAGGCAAAACATCTAATCCACTCTATGCCTTGCTACATGACTATGATATTGTCCAAAAAAAAGTCACCCTTTTAGTAAATCTTGTTTATTCAAGGTGTGTAATATTTGGCAAGATATGCTTACCTCGAGATTCAAATCTTAGGCCAAAATATTGTAAGAGACATTTAGTAGGGTTACAAGCTTCTAGTTGGTGATAAGCACAGGGTTGTCAACCTTTAGAACAACTAGATAATATCTTTACTAATAACATCCCTAAATGATTGCTTTTAATAGTGTCATTGTAGATTTCTAACAAATCTAAACTAAGAAAATCCCAAGTTGTTTACTTTACATGGAATTTCGTCCAATCTCAATGACATGTCATTAAACATCTCTAATAATGTGACTATCATTTCATCCAAAGTCGATGTCTTCTTAGACAATTGACATCAAGCATCTATATACTTTTTCTTAACTTTGACCATGGACACTCTATTCAAAAGTAATTTTTTCTTCTCGTATTTGTTGTCGTCTAATGTAGCCATTCCAAGTCAATTCCCATGTGAGTGGTGGCATTTGAGTCCATGTATTAGGCATCTCCAAATACATTCTCACTCTTGTGCGAAGTAGGAAAAAATAAATAATCTCAAACATTCCCAACCATTGCTAGAATGTTCTTAAATGGAATTATTTGCATGCATTTTTTTCTTTAGCCATGGTAAAACATGATATATATAGATATATATACACTCTCTTTTATCTTAAATTGACAAGGTTTACTATTGTAAAAGTAACTTCAATTGATACTTCCCTTATTTGATTCTAGATGCATTGTGTTTCCCTGTCTTTGGATCTCAACTCTCTCTCCTTGTTAGCCAAGGTTTTATTTGCCTTTTCTATACTCTCTTTTATCTTAAATTGACTAGGTTTACTATTGTAAAAGCAACTTGAATTGATAATGATATTTCCCTTATTTGATTATTGATGCATTGTGTTTTCGTGTCTTTGGATCTCAACTCTATCTCCTTGTTGGACAATGTTTTGTTTTCCTTTTCTTTTTTGTTTCCTTGAAAACACACTCATAGAGATTTTGCTAGCATCATATAATTGTTTCCTCTTCTCTTCTTGCCCTTGTTACAAAACTAACCTTTTGACTTAATCAAGTGATGACTGTACTCTAGATGCTTCACTTGGATTTGTAATGACAATTTCCTCTTCTCTCATTGTTTTTGTTGCAAAACTATTCCTGCAATTTAATCAAGTGATATCTCTACAATTATAGATGTTTAACTTAGATTTGTAATTAATCATACAATAGATTAAGACAATATTTTAAGCACAACAATAAATGTAGGAAAGTATTAAAAAACAATATTCACCATTTGACTAATTATTTTCCTTTTTTTTCAATAATTTTTTTATTATACTTGAAAAATCAAATCCCTCATTTTTAAAATATATAAAATCATAAAGAACAAATTCTTTACTAAATATTAAATACTATTTCAAAATTTTCACAAACAAATAAAACATATATTAAATAATATTTTAAAATTCTACCCACTAGATAAAACATAAAAATGAATGTTCCTGCAAAGTTGTTACATTACCTCTTACTTTGAAAATATTAAATACTAGCATACTCTTGAAGCAGGGGAAGGGAACACCGAAGAGGAAGATGTTAAATTTTTATTATGGTTAAATTTTTCATCGTATGTAAATGTATTGAATGCAAAATTAAAAATTCACTTAAAACAAGTGTGTTAGGACAACTTAATGCTTGTCCCTCAAGTTAGAAATTATGCTCTAGAAAAAATTCAATAAACATTATAACTTGCATTGATCAATGCTAAATTTATAGTGGTTAATAGGTAAATAGAATCCTATAGGCTTGATTTGGAAAGAGCTAATAGATTGAGATGTCTCACATTTACATTTTTACTCCTACATAAATAGTAGTGGGAAGTAACTCCTAATAAGCATATTTAGTTACATCATTTATATATAGCTTGCTTAAATTATGGTGGGAAGTAACTAATGGCTTAAGTTATGTGGCCACATAATGTTAAGGATCACTGATATACCAATCTACCTATTGTAAAAAAAAATGCAGGGTAAAATTATACCTAGAAATGGAATTTGTCATAGGTCAGTTGAAAACTGAGGGATACAACATTGTCCAACTACCTTTTCTACTGCACAATAAACTTTAGGGTAGGCCTTGTCATATAAGTTCAATGCAATTTGACCTCCTTTTACAAATACACATAAAAATACCTAGAAATGTGCAACTACAATAAACAAATTTCTAATGGATTTACTTGTTGCCTTCCTTGACGCGAACAAGAAGGCTATATAGGAACTATTATAACTATATTCGATAGGTAAGTCAAAGTATCATAGATGTATTCATAAAAATAAAAATAAAAATCACACGCCATACTGTAAAATAATTGTTTATATAGAATAATAACATGTTCCAAAGCCCAACTATAATTAAATGGTGTTTTATCTCTACACATCGTCTGGATCATGGAGGTATCGTTGCCATATCCAATTTGCACTTGTTGGCATTTTGACACCGAGTGCTTTAGGGACCAAAACCCTCATTAAATGGGAAGTTATGATCAACATTGGATCATCATATTAAAAAAATAATAATAAGAATAATAATTAAATTAATCTTTTGTATTGATTGTTTTTGGGTGGAAAAGTTGGAGGAATTAGTTTATAGGGAGATTTTAGTGGCATGTTCCCATTTGGAAAATTGGGGTTACAAATTGTTCGAAATATTCTTGAGCCATTTTGAGGCACTAAGCATCATTTTATTTTGGTCCAAAATTCTATTTGCATGAATATGCAATATTCTACACACCGACACCTTTCTAACAATGTAGGAATCACCTCAATGAAAGATTATATGTGAAAGTTACGAGTCTTGCAAGATGACATGCCTTGTTGACCATCGTGGTACAGTAAGATGCCACAACCCCCATTACTCACACACATGGGGCTAGTCATTTGTGGATTTTCAAGAATATTCTAGAAGGTCAACCAAAACCTTATCACTAATTGAAGGTTGAGGAATTCAAAACCCTAATCCTAAATGACTATTGAGCTATGTTAAATATTGAGAAACTAGGAGGAGAAGGGGTTCCATTCTTTAACATTGTACTTGTTCCATAGTTAAGTAAAACAAACATGTAGGAGTGGTATTTTGAGATCATGATAGAGAAAGAGGATGATTTTGTATTAGTTGTTCATGCCACAATGTCAAAAGGTAACTCCATAATGAAATACCATTCCTTTGTATGACAAGAGCATTGACCTCTACTTCTAGCTAGGTTTTCTCTTGTATTGGGTTTCCCGAGACAAATCTTGTGTTCATTTGTGTTGATGGTGTGTACATATTCTTGTTCTTTCATTTTTGTATTTTAGTTATTTCATAAATTCAAGAAAAGCTAGTAATTAATTAATCTAGGATCTAACAAAGATATATTTGCATAATCTAAAATTTCAAAATGTTATAAAATATGTTGTGATAAATTATTCTAGTAGGATATCCACGACAATTTATAGATCACCTATGCTCAAAACAAATTTTACAGTGGAAAATGATGTGTTCAAATTCCAATGTCTATGCTCAATTATAGTCCTTATTATCCTAAATAATTTTTTGGGGAACCCTTTACTCAAATCTCCAAAATTCTTGACTATGACACAAGTAGTGCTTGACATCTTGTTTGTTTATATAACGAAGGCTATAATCAAATAGAACAAAAATAAAAAATAAATAAATCCTCGGTTGAATATTTAAAAAGAATATCGTTTGAAAGAGAAAAAACTACTAAATAATTATATGTTTATGTTGTAGAATCCTAAAAAAAATACTCAATTTTACCTTGGCTTTAAAGTGATCATAGTAACCAATCCCACTAAAGAGATCTAATGCAAAGTCTCTCCATTCCCAATCTAAAATAAAAATGAATAAATATTATAGAATTATGGACACAATGCATAGATAATTAAGAAGAGTTATAGTGAAAAAATATGTGGAACAATAATTTTGAAATAATAATTTTAGCAAATTACATCAATTTTTATAAGTGTTTTTGCTTTACATAAAAGCTATGTTCCACACTTACCATATTTGGATTATAAATTTAAGTTATTTTTAACTTGTTATGTTTGTGTGGATACAAGACATGAATAAGATGATACTTATGCCAATGTGACCAAACTAATGAAATAAAATGATATTTTAAGGTTCACAAGACTAAAAATAGCCTATGAGATCACTAGTTCCTTGTTTTTTGCCTTTTGCAATTCAATCATTTTCTTATTCAAATTGATGATGTGCTGGCCCAACTTTCCAACAATTCCCTCGTTGAAAAGACAATGCCAAGAAAATGATGCTAACATATTCCCATAATTTTTTTTGATGTCTTTGAATGCATCACATTCCAAAATGAAATGTTTTCCCGATTCCAGTACCCAAGACGTGCAAAATGTACACACCCGTTCTTCCCAAGCTTCTTTAGGTCTTTTCCACCATCCCATTTCACACCAAAATTGATGCGAGTTGGTACTTAATTGAGAAATAAGAACCTTTGCCCTCCACGAATTTCTAGCTCCAATGGTAGCTCTAATCAACTTACATCAAGATACACTGGGTTCTAATTTCTAGACCATATGACCTGAGAAAAAGAAAGAAAGACAACTCCATGGAACCGAAGGATTAACTTTGCAAGCATTGTAACCTTTCATATAATAACATAATATACCTTGACCAGCTCATTATATGAAATGATATTTTAAGGTCCACGAGACTAAAAATACTCTGTGAGACCATCAGTTCCCCGTTTTTCGCTTTTTGCAATTCAATCCTTTTCCGATTCAAATTGATGATGAGTTGGCCCAACCTTTCAACAATCCCCTCGCCAAAAAGAAAATGTCAATAATTGATGGTAACATGTTCTCATAACTTTCTCTGATGTCTATGAATGCATCACATTCCAAAATGAAATGTTTTTTCCGATTCCACAGCCCCATACGTGCAAAATGTACACACCCGTTCTTCCCAAGCTTCTTTAGGCGTTTTCCACCGTCCTGTTTCACATCGAAGTTGATGTGAGTTGGTTCTTAATTGAGCAATAAGAACCTTTTCCCTCCACAAAATGCTAGCTCCAATGAAATCTTTTTGTTGTAGATCAAACGTAGGGTTGAATTCCTCAATGTAATATTTCTTCTTTATACCCAAATCTTTTCCCCATACCTTTTTACGAAACTTCTCCATAACAAAATCCTTTAGCTCCTTGCTATTTGTGGGACAAGCATTGAGGTAGATATTCCATTTTTGCATCCATGTGTAATTTTTTTTCATCCAAGTTTTCTTTCTTTCACTCATGCCTTCACTGAAGATAACACTAGGCCTTCTACCTACTCTCATTTTCTCAATTCTTTTTAGATATCTTATGAACCACACCATAGCAATTGCTTCAATGGGAGTTGCTCTTGTTTCACTCAACATTATCTCATAAGGTACTGAACTTTTTATTTTGAACTTGCTCATGGTTAAGCGTTTTTGGATTTTCCCAATTTGTTTCCATTTTGAGACGGGAGTGTTGCTAGCCCACAATTCACACCCATATAGCATCACTGTACAAAATAGGAGTCCAAAAATCACTTTGATCATTTTCCAATCCCATAACTCTGCCTCTCTACATCTATTTTGAAGAGCATATAATGCTTTCCACCCTCCTAAAATTCTCCTCTTTCTGCAGTCCTCCCAATTGAGTTTGTTGTTGAAATCAATCCCAAGGTACTTGTACTCATTTACCTCTTCAAGAATGTTGTCTTCAAAGAAGAAAGTATGTTGGCTCTGCTTCCTTTTATTAGAGAAAACCATTATTTTGGTCTTGCTAGTATTGACTTGCATCCCCACTGCTATACAAAAATGCTCAAGGGCATATAAGTGCATTTGCAATCAATGGGCCGATTTAGAAATCAATACAATATCATCAACATATAAAAGAACCTTTATCACAAACTCCCCCAACCGAACACCATCTCCACCTTGCAGATTTAGTCACTCTTCCAATTTATCAATTTATAAACCAAAAAGAGTAGGGGATAGAGGGCAACCTTGCTTGACTCCAATGTCACTTCTAAATCTTTCTGAAATACCTGTTGAGGTTCTAATTCTAACTTTCACTTCTTCATAAAATCTATGGACAATAGCTCTATAATGCACAGGAATTTCAAGTTCTTCCATTCTACGCCACAAATTATCCCTAGGGACTGTGTCAAATGATTTTTTGAAGTCAACAAAGCACGAAAATACTTCTTCTTTTTCCTCCCAAACCTTTTCAACAATGTGTCTCAACGTGATACCATGATCCACTGTAGAATGTTTCAGCCTAAAACCCGCTTGTCCTCTTGCCCTCTTTTCTTTTACTTTTGCCCACTTACGAATTCTGTTTTCTACCATGCTGCTGAAAAGCTTTGCAAACAAAGGATTGATCATAATTGTTCTATAGTTGGATGGATTATTAATGTCTCCACTTTTAAAAAAGGGGTGTTGCTAGGCTAGTTGTACAGTCTCTTGGGAATCCTTGTTGAATGATGTTGTTGAATATTTCCATGATGTGCAGTGCAAGAGCGTTCATTCCCCATTTTAGATACTTTGCTTGAAGTTCAACCAAGTCCTTTGCCTTTCCTGTTTTCAACTTCTTAACTCCATTCTCCACCTCCTGTGACGTGAAGAGCTTTGAAGTTGTGTTGATCCTAAGGGGGAGGGGGCTTTACCTTAGATTCTTTCTCATAGAGTTGCTTTGCATATCCAAACCATTGATTGGCTGTAATATTATTTTCAGTTTTCTTCTTCCTTGGTTGCAGTTCTTGCCAGAAGAGCTTTGGATTATTCTTGCTTAAATATATTAACTCTTCTCTCCTTGTTTGCATGAACTCATCCTTTTTTCCTTTTTAGTATTTTCTTATATAACTTTACATTCATCTTCTCCTTTCTTGCCTTTTTTCAAGGTTCTCCTTGCGAGTTTGCATTCCTCATCAAACCAAGCATTTACAGGAAAACAATTTGATTTTGATTTCCTATTTTTTGCTCTTTTGCACTTCTCCATTGTAATTTGAATTATATTTGTTAACTCATGACTGTTGAAGCTTTTGAAACCAGTTTTCTCCTTCTGAATTAATCTCCCTAACATTGTCTTGGAGATAGTACAATTTTCTTGTGTTAGAATAATTTTTCCCCTTGTTAGTGATTGTCGAGAGCATTGGGTTTTCCTCCTATGTTTCCTTTCTTCTAACCATGATAGCCTTATATAAATTGGGTTATGGTCTGATTTTAAGTCCCAAATATGCTCTCCAATATTAACTTTGTCTATCTTTTCTATAAAGCTTTGTGAACACATCACATAGTCAATGACACTTGCCCCATTGTATGTGTTGCAAGTGAAGTTCCCAGACCTTTTCCATCTATCTAGACCAATGTAAATAATTAAGTTGAAAGCCCCACACAGTGTAAGCAACTCCTCTCCAAAATGATTCCTAACTTTGTCATCTTCTGAACACCTCACCCAATGGGGATTCTCCTCTTCAGTGAGCCAAATAGGATTGTTATCCTCTTTGCAACAAAGAATGCTAGCTTGATTATTTGTTGTTATAGCATTGAAATCTCCCACTAAAAGAACTTATCCTTGCTGAGAGTACATGACAATATCTTGTTTTAAAGCTACATACAGATCCTTGCTGTCAAGCCCCTTATTTTTTTAAGTTTTTTAGACTCGAGGGGCAAAATAGCATGCTGCAATTCTTATGTGATTCTCATTCTCTGATATTTTCAACCGTAAATATTGTTTATTTGCATCTTCTTTAATTAACTGAATGTGCTGACCTTCTTTTTCTTTCACTAAAACTAGTATTCCCCCATACCCTTTGCCATTTTCTGCTACCTTGTTCCAAACTGCCAACTTCAAATAACCTCAAACACAGGAGTTTTGCAACCATCATGTTCATGAGTTTCCGTGAGACAAATTATGTCTCTACCTTCCGCAATAGGCCCTAACCCAGGTCCCTCCTCCAAGGGTAACCTATACAATTCCAAAAAACTAAACTCAGGTAGACCTGGGTAGGATTTGACTGCTATGCAGTTTTTCCCATAAGACTCAAATTTGAGCCTTCACCCCTTTTCATCCATGTTGCGCTTGTTGTTTTCGTCCCTATTATTGAATTCTCTATTTTTTCTTTATTGCCAACTTTTGTTGCCTTGTTTTGCTCAGAAGCCCAAACACTGCAATAACGACTTTACCATTGTACAACCATGCCCTTTTCCCTTCATTTCTTGCTGTTCTAATTTTCTCCACTTCATCCCTTCTCTCTGGTTGTTGTTTTTTGGTTAATTGATGAAGAAGTGTAAGCCTTTCAAGAGTTTCTTTTTGCCCAAAAGTTGGTGTTTGTCTTATATTCTTGCCATGGTGACTTTTATGGGTCGAGGCCTTTCTTCACATATCCTCCCAACCCTCCTTGCTTGGCAAATTTGGCCTTTCCAATGTAGTTTCACTTTTAGAAAGTCTCTTGTCAAATTGAGAGTACTTTCATTCTTCCCATAATTTCTTATTCCCCTGATAATAAAGTTTGTTTTCCTGTCCTGTCTTTCTTTGTGTTCTATTTCCTGTGCTCTATGAGCACTTGCATCTTCTTCTTCCTTTGTCCTTATGTAACCATTAACGTTTTCAACTCTAGCTTTGATATCTTTTGGACTATCTTCCCCAATATTCCTTTTTGCCTTCTCTTTGGAAATGTCTGTTTGCTAAGATACTTGTGTATCTACCTAAGCTTGTTTAGAAATTAGCACATCCATGTTTGTTGTTATTTATTCTTTCATGCTTTGCTACACTATCTTCATGCTTTTCCATTCTTGTTTTCATGTATCTAGAGTCTCTTAT
>APFE030557796.1:269156-306663 GCA_000404065.3 Pinus taeda | reverse complement strand
AATGACAAGACCTCCTTTCTATATATAGGAATCTAAGGGGTCATAATATAATCAAAGCTGGCATAACAATAATAATGTAAGGGCACAATAATAATAATAGTGGGCTTCTATGGGGCACAATAATAACAAAATGGGGACTACATGGGCACAACAATATAATAAGGGGCTTGTACTAATAACAATAAGGGGTTACACTAGTCGTATAGGGACCTAACATTCGGTCTTCATAATGTCAATTGTAATCATGGTTTTATATATTTGATATTAAAGAGAAAATAAATTTATCATTGTCATTATTGATGCATGGGTTTCATGCTCAAGATAAATTTATTTGTAGTTCACGCACCCATTGAGTGCTCCTAGGTTTTTCATAGAATTATGAAGTCAAAAGAATCATTGTCATAAATGTAAGACCCTTTTGGGCATGTTGTATCTTGTAAAGAAATTTTTTGTAGAATCAAAAGTGTCATAAAGACCCTCCAAGACCTTGTCAAACAAGTTAGCCTACAAGAAGGATCAAGTCAGCCTCAAGGACAATAATTTGACCTCCTAAGAAGCCTATATATAGGGGAAGCTCGACTTCGTTTGAGAGACATTCATTCAAGCAAGAAAGAAGTTTTATCTCCTTAAGAAAGAAGCTGGAAGACAACGAAATGTGACATAGCTTAAGGAAAAGAAGAAGAAAGGAAATATCAAAGTTTTGGACCTCTCTCTCTCTCTCTCTCTCATGTTAGGGTTTCTAAAATAGATGCTAGACCAAAATTGTAGAAGTTGCTAGAAAAGTCAAAGTTACAGAAGAAATTGTTGTGGAAGTTGAAGTTGTAGAAGAAGTTCCTGGGGAATTCAAATTTGCTGGCAAGTCAAAGTTGTTGTTAAGTAAAAATTGATGGAAGGTTGAAGTTGCTGGAATTTTCTAGGTCGAAGTTGCTAGAAGTTAGTGGAAGTTGTTGGGTCGAAGTTATTGGAAGTTGCTGGGTCGAAATTGTTGGAAGCTACTAGTTTAAAGTAGATGGAAAAGTTCATAAAGAAGGAGAAGTTTGAATTAGTATTGGAGGGGTCTTTGACAAGGGTCTTATGTCTTGGAATTTGTCATCTGAACATTTTATAAGAAGATAAGAATTCTTGTGGGTTTTCCTCTCAAGAGGAGAGGTTTTGGCACTAGCTTGTAGCCTAAATTTTGTGTCCTCTTCTCTCATTGTTCTTCATTGTTTAGTATTTGTTTGATGAAAGAGAACACTAATAATAATCAAGTGAAGGAAGTATCTAATCAAGTTAGGAAAGATACATCTCAAGTAGCTATCAAAGAAAGGGAAATCACCTAATCTAGATACCCCTAGATTTCTCAACAATATGTACATATCAAACATCAGTAATAAAAGACAAAATATGATTAAACTAACAAAAATAAACTTGAATGCAATATGTACATTAGGTTCTAACATATCTACAAAAATAATTTATTTATAGTCACTCTCTCTTTAAAAGTTTCCTCCAACCAAAATCTACGAGTCGTAAAAACATGGATGGATCTCTATTAATGATTGGAAGAGGTCCAATAAAAGAAAGATTGACAAATCATTAGTGTTATGTACATAAGCCAAACTATTAGTAATATTCTGTTGAATTGAATCTTCTAAGAAACTTTCAAATGGATCTTGAAAGAAAGGATGGAAAATTAATTCATATGTCAACAAATCTTTAATTGGGTTATATAGCTAGTCATATTGTGTTGATGTACTGAAAAGTGTTGATTCACGTGGAAAATAAATTCTAGAAGGAAAATTAAGTTAATAAGATATTAACATCAATTTGAATTGAAATATACAAAGCTCATGATGATCATGACTATAACTTTGTGATTCATTTTCACGTTCTAGCAATGCAATTTGTGAGTATTGGATACTTGATTGTTCAATATGCCAACATAGATATTCAAGAATTGAAAAATGAAAGAGGAAAATTAATCTAAAAATAACCATAAAAAATGAAGCAAAAATAACAAAATCAAATCTGTATTTACACTAGTGTTACATTTAATGTTACATCACAATTGGTACTTGCTTGAAATAACTTCCTTCCCACAAGAGTAAGCTAAGATAATGCAATTGAAATTATCAGTGGCATCTACTTGTGGAAGAGGAAAAGGCTCAAGACTATGAACAAGAATGAGAACTTTATCATTGTAAGAATCATAAATTGGGATGGATTTTTGAACACTAAAATCATCAAAATCATTATAAGTTTGAAAATGATAATTTATTGGAAAAATTTCTAAATTCAGGTTTTATTCATTTTCAAATATGGCTTGACAAGTTTGAATATGAGGAATTTATGAAGGGTAAAATAAATCATATCTTATATTTCTAAGTAATCATCATAAATGACTTCAAAATGTTCATTATAATTCTCTTCCTACTCATAAGATACTCCAGAAAAAGAAGAATGATTGAGCATATTTTCAATATGCGAAAAAGAGTGATCATTGCATGTCTCTTTGTCCTGATAAAAAATAATTAGTAATTTTTTTATGTTAGCTCATCTATTATTTGGAATATCATTAATGTAAAGAGGAATTATAGAATGAGAAAGAAATGAATGTCTATCATAAAAAAGATCAGGGTAAAAAGAGAAATGAGAATTGGAAGAAATTAACTTGAAAACTTCTTTGTCTGTGAATTCTTGTGCATTTTCGCCAATGCTAATTTCAGATTCATAATCATTTATTTGGCTGATCACACTTTCCCGAAGATTAGAGTTTGGCTTCCCAAATCTTTGCAAGTGATGATCAATTTCAACATGAGAAAGTTTAGAAATTTTTGAGGAAAATTGCACTTTGTTGGCATCTTAAATTTATGCTTTTGCTTGTTGATATTTTGATTTTATTACTTGTTGATTTTCAGATTTAATAGGAGTCGATTCTTCAAATTTGTTGTGCTCATATTCTTGAAGCTAATCATCAAATCATTCCAATATTTGTGATTGGGAATGATCAAGTGATCATGTCCTAAGTGGAAAAAATGCTCAAATTTTGAATTGCTTAGAATTGGTTGAAACCAAAACAACCAGATAGGCCTCATCGAAACGATCCTATAGCTAGAAATGACACTCAAATCCGACACCGTATGGAGGAGTTATCACATTTTGAAAATGCCCAATAAACTGCAAAATTTAAATTTAAAAAAAAAAATAAAAAAGAATATTCTAGGGAATATTCCTTGGAATATTCCCTAGAATATTTGTGAGAATATTCCATTTTGGAGGACCAATCTGGAGCTGACACATGGCCTACCTAGAGGTTGCCACATGGCCCCTAGACCGCAGTTTTTTATGGAAAAATTATTTGGCACTTCGCAGGAATCGATCGCGAGTCTTCGCACTACCAGCCCACAGGCCCGACCGACCCGCCTACATGATGGTTCTTAACCATCTAAGGACTTATATCATATTTGAAGTTTATTTAAAATGAGTTTGGGTGCAAAAAGGGGCCAGCCCCCTAACCATATGACCTGGGCGTGGAACCAAAGGCCTAGACTCGGCGGATAACTTCAACCCCGATGATTAAGGGTTCACGTGGCCACATGCACGCCATTACCGCCGGAAGATACGGTCAAATGGCGTTCAGTTTGGTAGAGTCTACCATTTTAGGTGCTTATGCCAACTTTAGTGCGCCTAACTGCAGTTGAGCCAAGTTTAGTGGAGTTTTTTAGGTCAAACTGGACTAAACTTCTGGAGGTCATAACTTTGGCTAGGGAGAACCTTTTTGAGCGAATTTGTTTTTTGATTTTGGGTATTCTAAGCATTCCAAATCCAATGGTACAGGTTTTAGAGCCAACAAAGCTCATATACAGGTGTTTTTTCAGTAAAGAATCTTGGAGAGCCATTAGGGCTTAGGGAGTTTTGGAGCTGTATTGGGCTATGGTTAACCATTGGCGGTGAAACAAAAATTCATTCTTGACTATTTTCTGTGTTTTGAACTCATTTCCACAACTTATTTTTCCTGTTTAGGCTTTCTTACCATTGTATAACCAATTTGAGCATTTAATCAAAGCAAGGACATGCCCATTTGGGGGCCTTGGATCTGGCAGATGTAGCCCAGGAGGGGCGAATTGCCTTATCAGCTACTGTGCTATATTATGTGAATTTATCTTGTTGTGTTTTTCAGATTTAATATGATAAACAGTAAATTAAAATAATCCTCCTTCACACATAAGACTCAGAAATTTGCCAAAAACACTTTGTTTTAATTGCAAAACATCAATAACAGTTTGCACATATAATTTAATGGAAATGAATACCTTGAACAACAAAAAAAAGTAGTTTCATTTTTAGATCAGTTGGTATCAGAGCTCAAGTTTTGGGTATTAGTTTTGTGCAAAGATATTTTTGAATGTTTTGCAAGTTTTAATGCTTACCAGGCTTAAGCTTCAAAGAGGGAAAGGACAATTGGTTAGAGCACAAGATAATCCTCAACCAAGGAGGGCCAGGGTGCCATTATCTCCACCTTCTGATTCACCCTAAAAATCCTCAGAAGAAGCTTCAAGTATGTCTAAAAGGGAAGGAGAAGTTCCTGAAGACATGGATCCAAAAGAAGAAGAACGGGTATTTAGAAAAGCTTTTCTGGACATGACTGAGATGGTAAGAATGTTATACCAGGAAAGCAATGATAGATTGATTGTATAAGGGTCTAAACATCTGAAAGAAGGAGAGGGCTCTTTAGGAGGAAAGAAATATAATGATAATTCAAAGAAAGGACATGGAGGAAATGGCGATCCACCATCTCCATCGTCATCCTCTTCCTCTACATCGGTAAGTCAACCTCATAAGCCTAAATCTTTTGGAAAAAGTCCATTTTTAAAGCTAGATGTTAAATTTGAATTACCCATGTTTAACGGTGAATTAAATGTAGAGAAACTTGACAATTGGATAAGACAGTTGGAAGTTTATGTAAGGATTCAGAACTTACATGATGACGACACCAAGATTCAGTTAGCCTCACTAAGGATGGAAGGAGCAGCATTGGTATGGTGGGAAGCTAAGACCAAGGATGAAATTCGAAAACATGGTAAGCTTACTTTATCATGGGCTGAATTTATTTCTACAATTAAGAAGCAATTTTATCTTCTTGCTCATTTACAAAAGGCTATAATAAATTGGCAAAGTTTTAGACAACTTAAAGGACAAAGTGTTCAAGAATACACTCAAGAGTTTAGGAGAAGAGCACTCTTATTGGGGGTAGACTTACAAAGTCAAGACCTTTGCTCAAATATATAGGTGGTTTGCACAACTACCTTAAACATACTATCATTATGTTCAATCCTACTAGTCTAGACGAAGTTTTTGTACAAGCTACACATTTAGAGACTAGAGGGAAAAACACTTTTGATGGAAATGAGGATAGTGATTTTAAAGGCAAAGGAAGAAAAGGAATGGCAAACTCTAGAAAGGAGAAAGGGAAATTCTTTTGCAAGAACTGTTCAAAAACAAGCCACGATGAAGACCACTATTGGAATCTTCATCCGAAGCTGAAACCAGAGAAATATAAAACCAAAGACAAAACCAAAGAAAAAGAAAAATTGTAGCAACTGTTGAACAGGACTTAGGATCTGAATTAGGTGATGAGACAAAAAGTATCGCCATGGTATCAAAGAACATAAAGGGGAAAGAGGTTGTATAAGAAACAAATCCTAGTTCTAGCACATTAAACTGTCACAAAGAAACTCAAAATGAAAAGAGGAGGATAGAGCTATTTCATGTGAGGATAATCTCAAACCACACAAAGATAGACACACTTTTAATAGTGGGTCTCAAGCTAATCTCATCTCAGAAGACTTGGTCAAACAACTGAAACTTGATATAATTCCACATCCAAAGCCTTATCCACTTGGGTGGATATGCAAGGATGCAAACTTACAAGTCTCAAAGAAGTGCATCTTGCGCTTTGCCATAACAACTCATTATGTTGATTGGGTTGAACTAGATGTAGTACTACTTGACATTACAGGTGTTGTGTTGGGTAGTCCATATTTATTTGACAGAAAGGAAATTTTCCATTTTCATGAGAATAAGTATCACTTGTTCAAGGATGGAAAAGAGTACATTGTGAGAGCACATAAGAAGAAGCTAGAATCTTCTTTAGTCCATGTAGGTCAATTGAAAAGGCTAGTTAAGGCAAGTCAAAATCTGACTTTGTTGATGGTTAAACAACAATATTTTGTACAATTTCCTTTTCATATTATTTCTGATATAAATGATGATATGTTTCAGTTTGATAACAGTTCGTCTATGAAAGAAGATGACAAAAGGTTGCACAAGATACCTTTGGTGTCAATCGGTGTAGAAAACGAAGTGTCAGTGCAAAGCAGTGCAAGATTCCATGAGAAGGAAAAGCATGCAAGCAAAGAGGGCACACAGTTCATCATGGGTCAATGTTGGTTTCAGAATGTTAGATTCTTATGGCGAGAAAACTTCGTTGGGATTCGGCACAATTACAGGGTTCATTCAACAAAAATTCGCCATGTGAATAGTTGGCAAGGTGAAATTTATTTTAAGTCTTCTTCGAAGTTTGACCATTGTAGAAACAATATGATTTTTGCAAAATATAGTTGTTGTTCTACAAATTTCAAGAATTTTCATCATGATTTAGTCAATTTTAGCAACGGTTGGTCAGTGAATTCAAGGGAAAATTTAACTTTTGATGAGAAGCTCGATTTGATGAAGTCGGGAAGATTTCAGTTATTCAAGGTTGGAAGAGTGGAGAATCAGTCTCCTCGTCTTCATTTTCAGTAATCAGAGAGTTGTTGGGGTCCAAAAGCTTCCCATTTGGGAGGTGTGAATAGGTGATCATGTCCCAAGTGGAAAAAATGCTTAAATTTTGAATTTCTCAGAATTGGTTGAAACCAGAACGACCGGATAGGCCTCGTCAAAACGATCCTGTAGCTATGAACGACACTTAAATCCAACACTGTATGGAGGAGTTACCGCATTTTGAAAATGCCCAATAAACTACAAAATTTGAGTTTAAAAATAAAAATAAAAAAAGAATATTTCGAGGAATATTCCATAGAATATTCTCGAGAATATTCATGTGAATATTCTGTTTTGGAGGACCAATTTGGAGCTGACACGTGGCTTGCCTGGAGGCCACCACGTGGCCCCAAGATCATAGTTTATTATGGCAAAATTATTTGGCACTTCGCAGGAATCGATCTCGGGTCTCCACGCTACTAGTCCACAGGCCCGACCGGCCCACCTACACGATGGTTCTTAACCATCTAAGGACTTATATCATATTTGAAGTTTGTTTAAAAGGAGTTTGGGCACAGAAAGGGGCCAACCCCCTAACCATATGACCTAGGCGTGGAACCAAAGGCCTAGATTTGGTGGATAACTTCAACCCCAATGATTAAGGGTTCACGTGGTCACATTCGTGCCATTACCGCCGACAACTACGGTTAGATGGCAGTTAGTTTGGCGGAGTCTGCCATTTTAGGTGCTTATGCCAACTTTAGCGTGACTAACTGCAACTAAGCCAAGTTTAGTGGAGTTTTTTTAGGTCAAATTGGACTAAACTTTTGGAGGTCATAACTTTGGCTAGGGAGAACCTTTTTGAGCAATTGTTATTTTTTATTTTGGGTATTTTGAGCGTTCCAAATCTAATGGTATAGGTTTTAGAGCATCAGAGCTCATCTTTAGGTGTTTTTTCAGCAAAGAATCTTGGAGAACCATCAGGGCCTAAAGAGTGTTGGAGTTGTATCGGGCTATGGCTAACCATTGGAGGTGAAACAAAAGTCATTCTTGACTGTTTTCTGTGTTCTGAACTCATTTCCACAGCTTATTTTTCCTGTTTAGGCTTTCTTATCATTATATAACCAATTTGAGCATCTAATCAAAGCAAGGACATGCCCATTTGGGGGCCTTGGACCCGATAGATGTAGCCTAGGAGGGGTGAACTTCCTTATCAACTGCTGTGTTATATTATGTGAATTTATCTTGCTATGTTTTTCAGATTTGATATGATAAACAGTAAATTAAAATAATCCTCCTTCACACATAAGACTTAGAAATTTACCAAAAACACTTTGTTTCAATTGCAAAACATCAATAACAATTTGCACATATAATTTAATGGAAATGAATACCTTGAACAACAAAAACAAGTAGTTTCAATTTCAGATCAGGGAACTAGTAAAACGAGATGGAGCATCAAAATCTTCAACAACTTGTTTGAAGGATTCTTTAGGATCATATTCAACATTGTAAATAGTATTCACAAGTTGTAGGAATTTATTATACATGGTCGATGCAATTTCATTATGATTGCCATGCACATCCTCCAAATGTGATTTTTTAGTTATTAATAGAAACATTAGGTGACTCATCAAAGCTTGAAATTGTTTCATTGTATGGATTTAGAAGGCAAGGAGGATAAACTAACTCTCTAAACCATCTCGTTAATTGAAACATAGGAGGAAATATTCAGGTTGAAATTGAAAGCAAACTAATTTAAATCTAATGGGAAAATCATCCAAAGACTCATCTTCTAATCGACGAAGTATATCAAGTTGATCACAAATCTTTTCATAGTCGTAATCCTAAAAAGCATGTAGGAAAATTTTTACAAACTCATCCCAAATGCGAATGGATGAAAATGCTAATGATTTACACTAGTATTTAGCCAATCCTGTCAAAGTGAGAGTAAACATCTTGCACATCACACCTTCCTCAATATCCAAATTATTAGAACAAAAATCAATTGAAGAACATGCTCAAAAGAAGATACATTCTTCTTACCACTAAACTTTGTCTTTGAAAATATATTTACTACCTAAATTGGAGTGGTGGAAGGTGTGGAAGTCCAGTGAAGCAACTCTAAATACGACATTTATAAGGAGCCATTGTAAAAAGATAAAACTTAAAAAAAAAAAGAAATTGTTGTGGCCCTTCTAGCACCAAAAATGTTTATGGCTAAAAATGACCTCATCAACATTTGGGAAGGCCATTTGGTGAGAGTCCCAAATTAGACTCTTATTTGTTTAAATGATGGTTCTGACTAGTTCTATTGGGTTCACATACCCCCTATATATCCTTGTTGACTTGTGATATTTCTATTTCTTACCAACAAGAAAAGAGATATTAGAATTACTCTATTGAAATGAATCCTCAAGATGAATTGAGGGCTCATTCAAATCACACTAAATTTTTCCCCTATATAGGAGGACTTCTGGAATGAAAATAACTAATCTAACTCTAAATATATTCTATATGAAATGCAAAAATTAAAAGAAACTATTCTAACCCAATATCTAGGAGAAAACTCCGAAATACCCAGTGCAAGGATTCAATTAAAATGAGGATTTAACATGATTTTTATAATGAATGCTTAGTTGTTGAAGACGTTTCAACAACTGGTACTGTGAGTAGCATGCATGCTCCATTGAGAGATTATAATAGTGAAAAATAAGCCATCAAAATGCAGAAAAAAAGTTCTTACAATTCAATGACAATTAAATCGATTTTAGATTAAATTTTTTTGAGTAAGAAATTACTTAGAAAAATGATATAAGAACTTGAGAAAATAGGAAATAAATAAAAGATCTATAATTTTATTAGAAAATATAGCTCATCTAACAAACAATCATTAACATATTTAACAAAAGTGAAAAATATGAAACAATTCGCATAAATCTATCATTGAATGGATGAAATTACATTTACAAATAAAAGTACTTGTAAATACAAATAATAAAACCTGATTATTTTGCTATGTTTCTATCTCCAACAGTCAGTCAAAAATCATAATCTCTGCCACTAAAGGGAAAGAGCTGCAATAGTCGTGAAATATATAGTCCAGATCTCGAAAAGGAAACCGCCAATAACCAAGATCTGAGTTTTCCTCCCTATGTACAACTCAAATTCTCATTACAAAAGTTCCTAGAGCCTCAAAGTTGCATAGAAGAGGAACCGTTTCATCATTCTCCAAAACATTATTTATAATTTACAAAAAGAATCCCAAAATGGAAAGCTATTGAAGATGTTTTGGATCCATCTATTTTGGAGCCGAAAATCTTTTTTTTCTCCTTTGTTGGTTCAATAATATTGCTCCAAGATCCTTCAACTTCATCCTGTCCAATAGATCTCCTGCAAAAACCAACCAAATTACCAATAAAATGAATTAATTTTGCAAATGAAAATCAAAGTGCCAAAAATTGGGAAAACAAACTCTCCAACTGGAATGCAATTAAATAAATAAAAAGAAAAGAAATGTGAGCTTCCCATTGATCCATCTAAATATTTCTATGGTACAATAAGGTTGTCTTTGAGTGAATTTTCAAAAGCGAAAGTCTTAAAAAATAAAAAAACTCAGAAAATTCGTTTTTTTGTTACACATTCAGAGCTCCATTTTATGCTAATTTTAAGGCATAAGTAATGAAATAATATAGAAATTAAAATTAAAAAGTCAAAGAAAGATGTTCTTCATAGCTCATGTATGAGCATTTAAGTGGAGGAGAGAAGGGGCCGGGCTCATGTGGAGCGGGCACCTCTCCTATATAAATATTTTATTTTAAAACAAATGTAAAGGCCCTCCCACCATGATGTGGAGGCTCAAGCTCGGTTGTTTAGAAAGTGAACATAAGTTTTCCTCCGGGCTCCAAGTCCTTAAATAGGCATGATCTCATTTTTATGTATTTTGTCATTATATAATAAATAGAATGTAATTATTATTACATGGTTTATTTTTTATATAGTTAATGTATATACATAAGCTCTTTAATCTGATGTTGTATATTGTTTGGATGAATAATAATTAATTAAAATAATTAGTAAAAAATTAATAAATGATTTAAAATAATATTTACAAATTAAGTATTTATTAATATATTTAATATTAGATCAGTTAATTGAAATATAATTATTTGCCAAATAATTAACCTAATTAGTTAGATTAATTAAATAATTTTATTTACATTTTAAAAATAAAATACATTTTGTATATTTTTATTATGAGATGGTGAACATCACTCAACTTTGAATAAGCACCATTTTCAAACTATAAGTCGAAACTCAACAAAAGTAGAGTCATTGAGAAGCTGGTGAAAAACCACACATAATGAATAAACCAAAGGGGAAAACCAAGAAAAATAAAAATCCCGCAAAAATAACAAAATAAAAGCATGAAAGAAGAGAAATGACCAAAAATTTACATAGATAAAAAAAATGTTAAAATGGAGGGTTTTTGTTTTGCCACAACAAGTCCATAACTTATTGAGGATGGGGCTTTGAAAGGGGTCTTTGGACCAGGATCAGAGATATTAGACTATGTTAGCATGGTCAATTACTAGTTTGTGGAAACCTAGAGCGATCTTGGTCCATGGAGTGCTGGTGCATGAACCCAAAATATGGTCGATGGATTTCGGGTGTTGCTTGCAGATGCAACATCATGATGTGGAAACAAATACTTTTTTTAAGAGGTTCTCCCATGTGAAAATACATCTCCAAGCGGGGTCAGGGTCTGTGGGAGGAACTTGTTGTATTAGATAATAGGCCTCCTTGATTGAGAAAGATCCTAGAGGTTTGTACCCCTTCTGAGAGCATCGAGTTGGTTTGATCTCTTGAGTATCCTTCTAGAGATATCCCCCCATAGGGGGAGAGGGTCCTCTTAGTGATTCTAGGGGCGCCATTTGGCTAGGTGGATCCACTATCTAAAGGGACCATGACTCCCCTCATTCCAATAGTGACATACATGTGTCTTGCCCTCAAGGAGGGTTGCATGATTTAAAGAAGGGATTTGGAGAGTTAACTCCAAGATTGGAAGCTTCTACTAGGTATCCTCCTATAATCTTGATGATCTACCATTTCCAATTTCTCAAAATAAGTGGGCATACTCAATTTGTTTGTTGTCACTTGCCATTTTCAAAATTAGAGAGCCCCTTCAAGTGAGTGACAAGTGAATCAAATCTTGCTTTTCTCTATCAGTGACACATTTTTTGTGCCAAAGGAGGGTCCATGTTTTCGAGGAGTAGTTGAATGATTTCCACTAAATTGTGGCACTAAGGACTTTATTAATGAGCTTAATATACTGCAAGCCCAATCCTCCTTCAGATTTTTCTAGACATAAAGTGTCCCATTTGAATAAGGGCCAATTTTTCTTATCTTCTGTTCCTCCTCATAGAAATGTTTGATGGAGGGATTTATTGCTTTTTAAGACCCATTTGGGATCATATAGGACATAAAAGAGGTACACGGGTAGGGATTTGAGAAATGATTTGATAAGGATCAATTGACCAACTATGTTTAAGGACCCGAAGGTCCAACTGGATAGGCGACAATTCATTTTGTCCAAAATATCTCTCCAGGAGGAATGCTTGATGGCTGAGTTAGTGAGGGGAGCTCCCATGTATCTAGATGGAAGAGAGGAATTCTGGAAGCCAATAATTCTTAGGATGTTTATTTGGGTGATGGGAAGAGTGTTAAAAAAGAAGATCAAGGATTTTCCTTGATTTATGTCCATGCTCGAGGCTTCAAAGAAGAGGTTAAGGATTTCCTTGATGGATTTGGCCTCTTGAATTGACGGGTTGTTCATTAGAATATGAATTGTTGATGATTTTGAGGGGGGCGTATCATGGAGGGATATGCCTTTTACAGTTCCTTTGATACGAGTTTCTTTCAAGCTTCTTCCTAGACCTTCAACTATGAGAATGAAGAGGAAGAGAGAGAGCAGGTCCCCTTATTAGATGCCACTAGATGACGAGAAAGGTATAGAATGGGTTCCATTGACTAAGATAGAAAATAAGGCTAAGGAGATTAGGGAGAGGATCCAACTTATCTATTCTTCACAGAATCCAAAAGATTTGAGGATGTATTCCATGTAAGACCAATTGAGATTGTCAAAGGCTTTGGAGAAGTCTAGCTTGAGGAGTATGCCATGATTCTTAAGAGTTTACAGAGTGCACAGTTGCATGGGAAAGAATGATCCCATCTAGGATTTGACGTACTTCGACATAGTTGGTCCACTATGGCGAAATGAGGAGGGAAGAATGAGTTTGAGGTGATTAGTGATGAATTTAGTGATGATTTTGTACACAACATTGCATAAGGCTACAGGACAAAATTTACTAGGGGAGTTATTGTTCTCTACCTTGGGAATAAGGGTTAAGAATGTGGTATTGATATAAGGGAGGATGCTGCGAGCAGAGTGAGATTCCTTAATGATCTCAAGGACCTAATCTTGAATGAAATGCCAATAATGCTTGAAGAAAGAGGTTGTGAAGCCATAAGGGGAAACATATTTACCTTCCTCCATTTGGTTCAGAGCATATTGGACTTCAACACCAGAGATTTGCCTTGTCAGAGCTTTGTTATGGGCCTCAGTTACTAGCTTGGGAATGTTGGCTATGATCTTGTTGATTACATTAGATCAACAAGGAATAGGATTAGAGAGAATATCTAAGTAGAAGTGCACTAGGGCATCCTCTAATCCATCTTGGGTTTTGATGTGGTCACCATTGTCCAGTCAGAGAGAGGTGATAATATTATTGGAACTTTGTTGGATGGTCGACTGGTGGAAGAAGGAGGTGTTCTTCTCACCTTCTTTGAGCTAATTGATTATGGATTTTTGCTTCCAATAAATTTCTTCTTTTTTTAACTTTCTTATAATTTGGAGTTTAGGGTAGCTGCTTGGTCCTCTAAGTCTGTGGTTTGACCATTGGTGATGATGTCCAGTTTCAAAGCTTCCATTTCCTTCTCAAGTTTGTGCTTTTCTTGGAATATATTACCGAACTCCACTTTGTTCCATTTTTAAGATGAATTTTGATTTGTTTTACAAGATGTACATCTTAGATCCCTCTTTGGGTCCAACACATTCCCACTAGGATTGGTTGTTGGAGATGATGGAGGCATTGATGAGCCGAAATTTCTCAAATTTGAAAAGCTTCTTGAGGGATTTGCATAGATTGCATTAGGCCATGTAGATGGGATTGTGGTATGAACCCGCGACAGGGAGGATCTTAGTTGTTATTTCTTGTCCAGTTATGATGAGAGATTCTAAGACTAGAAAACGATTAAGATGTGAAGAGGTTTGAGCCTTGCCTCCTCATTTGTTGTTCCATGTGTATAATCCATTGGTGGTTTGAAGATCTATTAGAGCATTCTCCTTAATGAAGTTTTTTAAGTCTTCTGACTTTGCTTCCAAAGTGCGTCTGCCTCCTTTTTTCTCTTGGAGATTAGTGATCATGTTGAAATATTTTCCTATTATCCATTTTTGTGGATCCATCATTGATTGGAGGGAGTTCGAGTGTTGCAACATTGTTAGCTTACATGTTTTATTCTAGAGGCCATAAATATTCTTTCATAAGAAATACCCTATTTGAGGCTGAGGGTTTTTCATATAATTTGGCGAATGATGACATTAAACCCTCTGTTGTCATTTCCTTTGAAATATTAAACTCTACTGATGCTGCTAGGCACAACCATATTGTTCCAAGTGCCTTTCTATCAAAGATATCCCATTTTGCGCTTGTAATACTCGTCGGATTCTTTGCATTTCCACTCAATGGTTGGTACAGATATTTCTGGTACAAATAATATTCCATCTGCATCTTCCACAACTGGTAGTTTTGGCTGTTAAGTTTTTCGACCCTAAACCTACCATTTTCCACCATTGCTCCCACTTGAACCAGGAACCCTTTTCTCCTGTGAGTTTATCAACCAAATAGACCTTTGGCTCTGATACCAATTGTTAGAAAATTATATATTATAGAGCAATGGAACACATAAAATATTGCAGAAATATAAAAACAGAAAATGCATAAAACAAGAGAGACATAGATATCCGTGGTTCATCCAATTTCGGCTACATCCATGAAGAAATAGCCAATCTTTCCTTTTATATTACCCAACAAACTGAAGAGATACAACCTACAACAGATCCGTTGTAATTCACTCTTCTCTCTCGCTCAATATCCTCTCTCTTTCTCGCTCAGAATACAGATATACATAGACGCAATACAATTCCCTCATATATAGCGAGGGGTTGCCTTCTAGGGAAAAAAACCCTAAATTAAAACTCAAAATCTATTGTGAGATCTTCGCCTAATGAATGACCCAGATTGACTATGAAATTACAACATTTTACAAGGCAATTTTACATCTATTTTTAGCTTCCCCGCTGGGGGGGTGTGGGGGGACTCCTAAATATCGTTGTCGCCCCCGCTGAACCCCCTTTGTAGCACAAATATTACAGGCGGTGTTGCCGCCACATTATGAACTGGGGTCCAATGCAGTGATACCTCTGAATAAGGAATATAATCAGGCTCCACACCTAACAAGAAATGCCACTTCTCTCCCAAAACACATCTGAGTATCATGTATTCATGGAGAGATTTTTTTTTTTAACAAGCTCAAAATAATTCATTTTATGAATTTTGGGTGGCCTATATTTAGGATGTCCTAAAGCTCCCAATTGAAGATATAGACAAATTGTAATAGGTGTCAACCTTATTTCTGAGGTTTTTTGAGCATTTTTATTCAATATATTTTTAAATCATAGGAACTTGAATATTTGTGATTGATCCCAAAGAAGCTCAATACTCACAAGGGGAAATTAATAAATCAACCTATAAGTTGTTAGAAATGTGTTTTCATTGATGGAAAATCGTATCAAAGCATGGAAAAGCTGGCAAAGGTTGGCAAAGAATGACATAAGGTGACAACATATGAGTAGAGCATGGTGAAATGGTGTAGATAATTTGAAGGGATTTCTAGTGCAATCGATCACTTCAAGAGTATATGAAACCTAAGAATATGGATATAGCTTTGAAGGAGCTTTCCAATGGTATATGGAAGTTTGAAAACTGCCTCTCAGATCATAAGTTATGACCAGTCAAAGTTGACGACCCTAGAAGTCAAATTTGTAGAGTTAAAGTTGGTTGGAGGACCTTTTGGTGCACATTTAAGTTTTGCACATAGCCACATATGACAGAGATGGTTGGCAGAGAAACTATACAAATCTATGGGAAAACGTGGCAGATAACAACACAACAGGAAGCAATTTTATTGGCCCATGGAAGAGCCCACTTAAAAACTCATCCCAGCGGGTCTTTCCCATAAGAAATTTAAGGAACGCTTAAGGAAACAATCAAGATGAGGTAAGCCAGGGTGGACGTGGCTCTAACAGTAGAAGTAGGCACACTAATTAGAAGAGTGTTTAGAGCAAGAGGTGACAATTAAATGCTACACATGTTTTTTGGTGGATCGGGCCAAATGTGTCCCACTAGCACATTAGAGACAATTCTAATGGGTCAGCAAGAGAAAGAGCTAACACACAAGGGGCTGTAAAAATAGGTGGTTTTCCCATACTATCAGTCTTGTGATCAACAAAAAAGATTTATTCTAATGCCCTCCCCCCTAAATACCACAAACCATGAAAAGGGGTGTTAGAATGGGTGGTTTGGCCAACACAAACAACAAATGGTTTTTGGAGAAAAGTTAGGCAACATGGCGTAAGGAGAATAGGTAGCGCAATGTTAAATAAAAGGTCAAGGCCCTAAAATTTTATAAATAAATTTGGCACAAAATTAAGGCTCTGAGATCCTTTCTCTCTCTTCATTAAAAAGACACATGGAAACATCCAGTTAGTTAAAGATGATGTCAGCACAGGGGATGTGGTAGTACAGACCAGAGGACACATGACATGCAGATTTGGTGTTTTTGGGTATCCTACTAGGCCATTTCAAGGTGACATGTGGACCAATCATAGAGCACCATATGGCATTAGTGATGTGAGGATGGTGTTACCCCATAGGCCAGATCTCAAAAGGTTTTAAGCAGTGCACACAGGAATCGTTGGATGACTAAGCGTCGGGATGACATAACAGGTGCCAGATCTAGCTAAGGTTGGGCTAGTAGTTCTTTGGGTCATAGGTGCAGTGGATGACCCATCATGATATCTCATCCCATAAGGAAGATCCAGTGAAGTCTGATATAGGAAAATGATGGGCTAACAAGGCACAAGACACATCAACATGGATAGTTTTAAAGTGGCGACCAATAGGAGAAGAAGGAAGGTGACCCCGCTAGGACATGTAATCCCTATGAATTGAACCCATGAGGAATTCAAAGTGTGCATAAGAAAAATGACAAATTGATAGGGCTAGGACACAACGAAAATACACAACAACAATGATGACCAATGAGAAGGCAACAAGCAGACCCATTAACAAATAATCCTGTGTTAATTTTTATAGAATTGGATGTTTTTCTAGTCTCAAACTTTGTGGAGAGGCTAAAACATAGGAGAGCTACAAAACCCAAAAATCGTTTATGGAAATTCCACCTAGAGACAATACACTTAAATTAATTGATCTATAATTAAAAATTCGTAAGTCTAACTTAGGGAAATCGATTAATTAATAGGAATTAGTTGAGAAAGGTGAGAATTATGTAAAATGTCACATTAATTGACTCAGAGATGATATTAGTCATTGATGAGGATTTAATCAACCCCGTTGGTGAGCCAACAAGATATTTTAAGAGGAGGTTGATGGGGTTGGACAAGAACACATAGGAAGAGCGAGTTTCCTTGGTAGATCGATTCTCTAGAGAGCAAAATTGAGCTAAAGGAATTTGAGCCAGAAGGAAGTAGGAGAAACAGGGAGATCAATAGAAGATTTTTGGAGGAGGATTCCAAATCTGGAAGAGTCAGTTGAGAGGAGGACGAGTTTTCCTCAGGATTATGTGCAAGGTCCATGTAAGAGGGCTTCACAAGAGAGTTTAATTCAACTAGAGGAGGAGTAAATTTAGTTGCTAAGGTCCAGGATAAATTCCAGGAGGCAAAGCAAGTCACGTCCTAGGGAAGAGACAGGAAAAGTTGTAGGATTCAACATGTTCTGAAGGTAGTGCAAATTAGCTTGTGCAGAGGCAACACAAAGGCTAACGCAAGGGAATTATGTGTGGCCTAGTTTGGCTAGAATTCATAGAAGAATTAGTTTTGGTGTTGAGGTATTAGCCTCATAGATATTTGTCCAATGTTTCTTTAAGATTGGGTTTCCAGATTAATCATCTGAAATTGTACTCAGAATTTCTGATACTGCATAATAATAAAACCCTCATTTGTTGCACCAGTTTTCATGCATTGGGTTTTTCCGGAGACAATTGTCCAAAGATAATTGTGTCAATTTTTATTTTTTGTGTGCTCTATATTTCTTAGTTTCTAGCATTAAATTTCCATAGCATTTTTATTGTGAAGAAATTGCAGTGTGAATTATTCATTGTTTTTTGTAGCAAATAAACAACTTAATAATTAACCAGTTAGAAGAATAATTTCTAGTTGCTACATTTCAAGCAAATCTTCACATCCCACAAGGAAGACCCCAGAAGGTTTAAAGGGGCACAATAAAATAGCACCGGGATAAAGGCGTCGGGGGCCAAGGCACAAGTATCAGGACTTGGTTTTGTGTGAAAATCGTGACCGAAGTCATGGGATAGGCTAAGCACTTAAGGACTAAGGCGATGGTCATAACACCTTGGTCTTATGGGCAGAAAAGGGCCAGTGCACCAATTCCATGGGGTTAAAGGAGAAATGTGGTGGGATGGACATTATTGGCACAATATTTGGAATTTTCCCCATATTTGGAGTTTAACCAAAGTTGGGACTACAACTAAAGTCCCAACTAAACCCTGTAATGTGCTAGAATAACTGAAATTAGCAGTTTAACTCAGAAATTGAGTTAAAAAAAGTATAAGTGTTTGAGGACATACATATCATATTCAGAAGAGGCAATTGAAGCAAGAAAAATCCCAAAATAAGGTTTTCATGTAAAGAATAAAGTGAAGTTAACTCAAAAACAAAGAAGTCTAATTTAGTAGTAGCAAATTTCTTTATAAAAAAAATTGATTGAGGTATTTTGCAAGAGTGTTGTAGCAACATGTGAGTTGGGTTGGATTGAGTCTGTTGGTGTGGATGGTGATTTTCTCAATGATTATATATTGTTGAATGTGTTTTGGTGAGGGTTTGAAGAGACAAATAGTTTTATTTTGTAAAAATATGTGGAATTCATGGTTCTAGTTTGAAAATGGATGAAAGATGAATTGTTAATGTCATGCAAGTTGTAGCTTCTAGATCAAGGGTTGTATCTCCTTCAAGTAGGTGCTGGTAAATAATTAGAGGTTGATAAATCAAGGGGTTGTAGCCTCCTATTGGTTTTAGCTAGAGAATTTTGTAACAACAAGTTGTAGCTTGCATTGTGAAGAAATTGTAGAAAATAATTGAAGAGTCTATGTGTACTATTTGTGATATTTATATTGATTCTTGTCATGCTCATATAAAGTAATTAATGACATATTTCTTGGTGTCCTAATATCATTTCAAGTGAAAGAAATTTTATAAAATTCCTACAATACCAATTGACCCCCCCTCTCAGTATTGTCCGGCTTTCTAACATAAGTATTATAAAGCTCTCAGTAAGAGGAGTTCCGAATTTCCGAATTTCTTGATTTTCCTATAGACCAAAGCTAGGAGGTTAGTACTTATGTATTAAATTTTGTAATATTAAGAAGCCTTGAAGGAAATGTTTAAATCTATATTCCTACATGCATTATTGATGCGTCTTTGTTTATGAATATTCTTGAACATGTTCATTCATGTATATATTTTGTGAAATATTTAGTTGTTGGGTCACTGAATAATATGTAGAATAGGTAGTTTCATCTCACATGCTTATTGTTTCAATTTTGCAACTTCCATTAACGAGCACTTATTAGATCAAAAGACTAAGTTTATGGGTTTTCTCTAGTATTTTGAACACTCAATATTGTCTTGGAAATCAGCTAACAATTTATTTGACTCTACATGTGGGTTTATCAACTTGTTGCTTCCTAAATATCATCTACCTTTCATCTGCTAACTAGGATAAATTAGTTGCATTTTTTCATTTTGATAGTTGTTTCTTATAATTTTCATCCCCCTATCCATGATGATTGTCCATATCTCACAATATTCAGAAAACCAAGATGGTTGTTTGGCTAGAATCTGGATGGGTCTCTTATCCCAAATTGTGTGAGGTCTAGTTAGGACAACATACCAGAGAAAAAACCTTAATTTATCCTTGTCAACACAATGGTAGGTTCCCTCACATGTGACCATTGATGTACATTAATCACTCTTGATTGGTTGATTCTATTGAGCATTTGGCATTAGCTCATCTCTTCACACTTGTTATAATGTATTCTATACCTTGTTTCCCATATCTTTGGTGGTGGGTGACCTCATGTCTATCAATAGTATATGTCAATGATTGGTGGTCAAATGGTTTCTCCTATTTTTGAATTCAAGTCATTTATTCACATGGGATAAATTCATAAATGTGGAAAGTTTTAATTGAAAACCATGGGCTATTGTGGAATAATTATTTTGGTGCCATTGCATGAGTTTAATATACCACTACATTATGGGTACATGTGAGGACTAAGTTTGTATTTTTGACCATTTTTCGTGGTTCTCCTAATGGACACCGAAACATAGATATACCGTGTATCTACACATGGATACAATACAATTATGACTTGGCGCCAGTGTAGTTTCTTTTGGCCATGGCTTTTCTTATGATCTCTATCGTGGATCTGCAATATATTGTCTTTGATGACCATGCTTGTTTCCACCTAAGAATGGGTATGCCTACCTTGGAAGATTGGTTATTTATCTATTGTTGTGGTATTTTATGGTAAGTACCTCACCAATCCTTCATTTATAAGCCTCCTTGCTTGGTTCACTTGGAAACATACTGTACACTTTATAATTTCTTCCTACCATGAACTACTCTTTTGACCTCACAAATTAGGGGGAATCTGTTATACTTATATTTGGTCCTACTCAATAATAGAATTTGATTCAATCAACTTACATATATTTTACCACAATATATAGACCTTCTCCAAATTTATTTCATTCTTTTATCACATGCTAGTGGGTTATCCTGGTAAAGTTAATGACTTGCTCATGAGTTTACCATATTGAAACTGTGAGCACCTTTGGAATACCCTAGTGTTGTAGCAGCTACAACCACCCTCCAAAATTTTTCCTATGATTTGATTTTGGAGCCTTCCTTTCTGTTGACATGACCTTACCTTTGACTGTTTTCAAGTATTCATGAGTTTATTAAGACTTATTCTTTTCATCTATGCTTGTGTTTGATTTTTTTCATACTTAGCTGATATGTTGAGTCACAAGCAACCTTATGACTTGATCTTACAGTAGTTTTGGGCTTGCCTCTAGAAACTGCGCAATCCATGAGGGCAAGATAACCTTGAGCTTGACAATTGCATAGTCATGGAAGGCAACCCAACACTAAGGTCAGAAACTGCGCAATCCACTCCTCGAGTTCAGAAACTACGTAATGCACTAAGTCAGAAAGTTGCTTAGTTCCCCAAAATTGTGCAATCTTTCCCAGCAATTTGCATGGAAATTTTCCCGAAAAAGAAAAAATAAGAAGAAAAAAATAAAAAATAAATCCCTAGAAAGTAGGGATCCATCATTAGTTTCTCAAAGGTGGCACAGTCCCTATTATTGAAATTTTCTGCCAAGTGTCGCTTTTTCCTTGATTTTAGGCATGCACCCCAATTCATCTAAATCTATTTAATAAACACCTCTAGAGATCATTTATACATTTGATCTTGGATCTCTAGCATTCCCGAGGAAATCAAGGAACCTTCTGTGGAGTTTTTGTCGCTTTTCCAGGTGAGTTTTTCTTTTGTTGTATTTTACTAGTTTTTTTGTCGCTTTTTGTTGTTTTGCTTCTATGAATGTTGTTTTGCTTGTTTCTCTTCATCATTGTTGGTGTTTTAACTTGTATTAGCTTTTAGAAGTCTATTTTTTGTTTTTGTTTTCGTTTCATAAGTGTGACATTTATTTTCTTGTTTTTGCACAATGGTTATCGTCGTTTTGATGACTCTCCTCACATATTTGTTTTTCCTTTTGTTTGTTAAGTTTTTGCACTTGATTCACATCAATCCATCTACAGTTAGATATATGTTTTAACTTTCATTATCTTTCATATATATTTGTTTCCCACACTTCCACCAAGTAAATTTGCACTTTCCCTTGGCCAATTTTCACATTCCCTAGCTGGCCATTACGCAATCCATAAGCTCAAGCTAAGGCTTGGCCTATGAGACTAAACAATGTGCATTATAGTCTGGCCCAACTGCACATTATGCAGTTCCATTGCTCAATCCACCCCTTGGCCACTAAGACTGCACAATGCAAAGTCTCTCCCAATCATTACTTAGGATGGACTGCGCATTGCACAATCTCAAGCCTTAGGCTGCAACTTAGTTGCTAAGATTATGCAATGCGCAGTTCCCATAGCTTGTATCCATAACTTTCTTAGAAAAACTGTGCAATCTCTCTCACTAGTGCACTAGTTTGTTGCCTGATCTTGCTTTGAAGGTAGATTTGAAAAAGATAATGTTTTCTTACAATGAGTGCTTTTTTTGTCCTAAAGGTACCATAGTTGTTGAGATCTAGTAGTCATTGTTACCTTGGAACCCAAGAGAACTTCTTCAAAAGATACCACTGAAAGTAGTACCAAGGAAGTAGTTGACAAAACACTAGTAAAATTTCTAGTATACACAGACACTCAACTATATGTAGAAAAGGACTCAGATCTTACATCGCAGAAAGTAAATGAATCTTTTTCTACAAAGGAATTCACAACACATCTAGAGGACAAAAATGTATACATTAATATCCAGAGATCAGGCCTACGCAGGGTTGGATGCAAATATCCATCCTTTCCATGTGCATATGTCATCAGCTAGATTGTCTCACATATTGATGAGAAGTGTTAATTTTTCATAGGGCTACATTGTTCTTTCCTTTGATAATTGTATTTCTTCATTTAACATATTAAGTTCACCCCATATCATAATTACATTATTCAGATCTACATCATTATTCATCAGAATATGCAACTATGAAGAAAGAGCATCATCATCATCATCATCAATGTAGAAGAACATAAAGTAAAAATAAAATAAAAACATGATTACATAGAGGCACTAGGATTGATTCGAGACCAAGGAAAAACCCACTATGGGGAAAACCCTTGAAAATTCTTATTCTTCTTAGATCGTCATCAAATGATTTAGCAAAAGAGAGTACAATTATCCATAACTTTACCTATGCAACAAAACAACTATGATATCCATGAAATGAATCTAATCATGCTTATAATCAAAACCCTAATTTTGAGGACTACAATGTGTTGTCACTATTTGTAGTAAACTGCTAGATACTGCTGAACACTGTTGAACATTGATAACTCATATTTAGGTCCTAGATGCATGGAGGAGGAAATGTGTGAGCATCTACAACAGTCATGGATGCTCTGCAGAATTAGATGACTACATATGGAACAGATCTAGACACTCTGAGATGAACTAGATGAGGGTGCCCGGGGTCAAACATACTCAGATCTACCTCAAACCCTGGGCACTCTCATAAGGCTTATGTGTGAGCCTCTATGGTAGCCCAGAAGCTCCCTATATCATTATGTGCGTGCGTTCGACGACCAAACTGGACTGTGGAAACCCTAGCCTCGCAGATGCTCCCATAAATAATCTATTTCAATTCCCAAGACTCCTCAGATGCTCTCAATACCATACTATGCAAGTGTCCATGGATGAAAAACCTCAGTTATGAGCTAGCGTTCGAGATCCAGAAACCCTAGATGCGTGCAAGCTTCGATACTGTAGTTTTAGACCCTTTGCATGGGCTTTCCTCCGTCAGACCTGTGCGAACCAAGACAATAAGAGAAGAGAATATGGATTGATTAATGTGTACAAATGAGATTGAGGTCTCTTCTATTTATAGGCTTTCATGAGGGTCCACTTGGGGTTGAGGCCGACCTGTCCAATTTAACATGTGCTAAGGGCCGACCTAACCCAATATATATGAGTAAGTAAATAAATTCAAAAATCAACTTCTTCTTATCCAAATAAGGTGATATTTAGGTCGATTTTGATCCTCTTGAAAAGAGTAATCTATTTTAATTATTATCTTCATCATACGAGTCTTCCAAAGTGTAATTTTACCACAGTTGAAAAAATTAACGCTCACTCTCAACTAGGGATAATTCCACCTGCCAATATATATCCATTGATCAAAATGCCATTTTGGAATCTTCAAGTGTCATCACCTATCATCATTGATTATATTTTTCATGTAGTCATCATGCCATGAACACCTCAAGTATCTCATCATCATACATCATCAATGTACATCTCGATCTATCCTATAGTTGTTCCTGCTTATCTCTTGATTGTTCCTTCTCATATGCTGAACATTTTCAAATCTAAAAGAAGAAGAATTTCTTACTAGAGGGGAGCTTAAGCTACCACCCTCTATCCATCAGGCTACTACCTGGAATATCTGCTAGTGAGTTGCTACACAGAATATCATCATCAATCATCATCAAAGAGAATATCATCAAGGAGCACATATCAACCTATAGCCACATCAGGGAGCACATCTCGACCTAGAATCTCATGGGGGAGCTATAAATATTCAACCCCATATCAAGAAATAGGATATCCAAACACAAAGGGGAGCACATCTTGAGCCTCGTATCACATCAAGGAGCTCAATCTCAACCTGGAGCCACACAGGGTTATCTCAACCCATCCTGTTGCCTATGATCTTCCCATCGGTGACACTGAATATTCATGTGGTAGAACACCTACATCATAATCGACTTGGGTTGTACACCCCAAGTATGCTCTCAACTCGTTGGACAAACTAACGAGCCTCTAAACTAGACATAAATTAAGGCCCATACCTCTAAATTAAACAATAATTTAAGGCATATGGCCATCCTTTAGCACATTAAACCTATATTTTTTCATTATATAATTTATTTTTAACTTTAATATATTCATTAGGAAGGTTTATGAATAATTTCATATTTGTGCCTAATTTTATTTATTTTTGTGGAATGTCATGAGAATATTGGGCAGATTATGAAGATTTCGAGGAGGAGATAATTTAGGGAATTGTTCCCTACTACAGGAGGATCAATAATAAATAACAAATCAACAAGATAATATGGAATTATGGCACAGATTGTGGAACTCCAATGATTGAGAAAATCTAGGAATGTGTTCCCTTCCATTTAATGCAGATTCCTAGTATTGGGGACCAGATCCACTAATCAAGGGATTTTGGTGGGGAAAGCTTCCTCCATTCATGGGGAATGATTCCTAATCATTTTTTATAAGTATCAAGTTGAATTTTCCTCTAGGGAATGATTGAGAAAATCTAGGAATGTGTTCCCTGCCATTTAATGCATATTCCTAGTATTGGGGAAGAGATCCACTAATCAAGGGATTTTGGTGGGGAAAGCTTCCTCCATTCATGGGGAATGATTCCTAATCATGTTGTATAAGTACCAAGTCGAATTTTCCTCTAGGGGGAGATTTTCATTAGTTTTCTTGTGGAAAGAACGCGTATTTCTGTAGCTCCATTGTATTTTCTTGGAGGGATGTAATCATATTGATGGAATAATGAATATTGCTGTCATGTTTAGCTTCTAAATCTTGTTCTCCTCCATATATATATGAGCTTCATTGGGCTTGGCCATCCCAAGAACCTTAGATCCATTTTGTATCATTTTCTTTCCTTCTTTTCACTGCTTATTCACATGCATCTCTTGTTTTTAGTTATTTCTACTTTTGCATTTAGTATTAATGATTTCTTGTTGTAGGATTCAGTTAAATGGTTGATGTAAGTTATTTTTCAAGATCACAAGCACTATTTCATCCTTGGAAAAGCTTTGGAAGTTCATAGTGATCATTTAGCTTCTTGTATTAGTCTTCTTATTCCCAAATCTAGATTGTTGGACCTCCTTTTTAGCAAAGAACAATAAATTTCTGCTATTTTTTAGAGAATGATAACAAGATTCAATTGAGTTTTTCCCACTTGAATTAGATCACAAAAACATTCTAGTTCATAAAAAAATTACCCATTTCATTTTCACTTGATTTGGTTAGGCATTTTTTAGATTTACTAGCTCACTAGTTCTCGAATTTCTAAATTTTCGACTAGTAATGTTTTTTATGTTTTTGCATGGGTTAACAGAGGTCTTTTTGAGCGATTTCACTTGGAATAGGGACATAAGAAATATATTTAATAACAATATTTGTCCCATCCAATTTGGATTTGATTTTCTTGGTCATTAAACCCTCGCCAATTTCATCATTTCACAAGGAAACTTCTCCAAGCTTTTTGAACAAATCCATCCATCTCCCAACTTTGGTTTTGAGTTATGAAGTGTTTCTAGGCACTCCCTTACCTCATTCCATCCACCAACCACCTTCCCTAAGATTTCCATCACCTTCAACATCCATCCTTTTGCTCTCGGCTGTATCTTGTAGGTTTTTAGGGGATCCTATAGGTTTTTAGTACATCTTGTAGTGGCCTGTTTTGAGGCCGAATTGAGCGAAAACCTCTAGGAATCCACACAAGGTCACCTAAGGGTCTTCCAAGCCTTAAAACCATCCTCCATCATCTCCAAGCCACCTACCACATCACCAAAAGTGATTAGCTTTCCCACTCTCACATGAAAAAAAGATAAAAAGAAAAATAGATTTATTTTATTCATTTACATGCATAGTAGTAGAAGGTTTGGCGGTTTGAATCTGCATGCTTAGGAAAATAAGATTGCATACATGTTAACTTAGCAATATTTTGAAGCGAAGCCTCTTAGCAGTTATTTAGAAAATGGTGTGTTTTAGCATTTTATTTCAGTGTCTTGTACTTTCTTTCTCTCAATAGGTTAAGGTTCCATTTCGAACATTTCATTTTCTGCAATTAGTTTAGGATTTGACTTCAATACTTGCACTCCATTACATCATGACAACAAAGGAATGACACATTGTATGCTGCACATATAGTGTCGATACCTCTTAAGTTTGTACAAACCCCGAGTTGATAATTAAAGTCGATAGCCTTGGGAGTTGCAACATTCTTGTTGCAATACCGAGGCTCATCACTTTTTGGCGTCGTTGTTGGGGAGGTGTCAAAGTATGCATTATTTTATTCCCTAGTTGATTAATTTCTTTTTACATTTTGAGAAAAAAAAAATTGCATTAGGTATATTTAATTTCAAAAGTAGAAAATTGCATTGCATTATAGTTTTCATTCAATCATAAAACAAAAAACAAAAAAATCTCCAACACCAACCCACCCCCCCATTTGATCACATGGTGTAGTAATAGCCACATCACCATTCACTTTTGCAAGTAGAAGAAGAATATGGCAAAGAATATAGAAGAAATGGATGGAGATGATGACAATGAGGAAGATCCTCTCGGATTTCCCATTCAAGATATAGATGGTAGTGTGCACATGAAGAACATCCCTCCATCTTTTCTTCCAAAATTTCATGGTCTATGGTTAGAGGATCCATAAACCTTTCTCCTTGAATTTGAAATGGTTTGTAGATCTTATGGTTACTTATTGAAAACTCAAAAATTGATATTGTTTCCGGCAACATTGAAGGATAGAGCTCTTAAATGGTTTATGAGTTTAGGGACTAATTCAATAAGATCATGGAATGATATGCAAAAGATATTTATAGAAAAATATAAATATCATGATCTAAAAGAATAAATCTTTAGAATGAATCAAAGAGAAGATGAGAGCCTTGAGGATCTAATAGAGAGGTTCATGTATAATGTTAAGAGGGAAAAACTACATCATCTAGAATCTGACACACTAAAAACCCTCTTCGTTAGAACAATTAGGGATGAATGGATTGATCTCCTTAATCTCATGAGTAGAGGTGATGTATATCAGTTATCATTTGAGGAAATTTGTGAAACATGCAAACACATATCAAGAAGAAAAGCAAGAGTAGGTAAATCAGCATCAACATCGGTAAGTCAAGCTAAACTTGGAAATTTATTTGATGATTTTAAAACAGAAATTCTTAGCAATCTAACAAAACATGTAGAAATGTTAAGAATGCAAGATGAAGGAAAAGAAAATGTTGATATTTGTGTTGCAGAATCACATGATGTTAAACATTTTCCATCATTACCAAGGTTGAAGGAAGTTTACCAAGAGGAAAATGGAGCAAGTCAATTGCTAATGCAGCTATGTCATGTAGCTCCAAGAGGACCATGGCAACCAATTCAGCCTGATACGATGCAAGAGTCTAATTCACAATTTCAAGCTTATGTACATCCACCTCAAAGTAATTGGAACACACTCTTTCCTTGGCAACATTGGCCATCTCAACCCCAAAACCAATCTTGGCAACAAGGTTGGAAAGGAACTAATGGGAGCCATCCATAATATCCTCAGTATCTTCCTCAATATCCTCCATACCAAACTCCATTTTATCTTTACCATTCACCTCCACCACAACCACAACCCCATCCACATCCATCTCAAATTTACACTCCCACTCAACTACCTGTACCACCATTTCCAAACCCACACATTGAAGTAGCTCAGCCCACTTACAATGCTGAGGTACAACACTTCCAAACATCTTCTCTTGAGTTCAATGGTATTCACCATAGCTTAGGAAGAGTATTGCAAAAAAAGTGACTCTCTTAATATCATTGAAGGACCACATTCAGAAGAAGAAGATTCAAATGAGAAGACCATAGAACCATGGGTTGCAATTGATGAAGAAAAGACATCAAAATTAGAGATTAAGAAAGCTCCCTCATGGTTACCATCAAATCCTCCATGTATTCAAGAGAAAAATAAAAAAAAGAGGAAGATTTGAAGGTGGTAGAAGAAGACATGAAGAATGATCCAGATAAGCAAGAAAATCAAGGACATCAAAGTTATATTGAGGTTTGGTTCCATAAAATCAACAAGATGGAGCATCACTCTCTTCTTCATCTATGCATGATCCTTTCAAGGTCAAATCATTTGGTCTATAAAATCTAGGTACATGTCAAAGCATACATTTCAAGCCTACACATCATTTTGTATGTCATCTTGATGTGCACATGGCTCCATTGGAAGTATTCTTATACTTGAAAGTGATTTTTTTTTTTCAAGTAGAGTACAGTAGAGAAAAAAAAAAAAGAAAAAAAAAAAGAAAAAAAAACTCAGGTGAAAACCTCCTTGGAGGCACCTCAGATTGGCTCATTGATTGAAAACCTTCATGAGGCAGTCAATGGGTTGGAAAAAATGAAAAAAAATAAAAAAGAAAAGGTCCTAGGTGAAAGCCTTCTTTGAGGCACATAGGTAGACCTACTAGTTGAAAACATCCTTGAGGCGGCTAGTAGGCCTAGAAGAAAAAAAATAAAAAAATCCTTGCTTCATGTATCTCTCTGATGAATGCATGTACTCTCCAACATCTGCAAGCAACAAAAACAAGTTGGTACCAAAAGAAAAATTGGTCAACCCTAGTCAACATAAGTCAAACTTTGACTTTATCCTCCTTTTCTCAAATTCTCAAACAAGACCAAGACCATGCCAATCCATGACCATCATCTATTTTCACCATCCACCCATCATTCTCAAGCTTATACCATTTATTTTGCTTATTGTCCTTAAAAACTACAGGATGCTCTGTTTTACTACACAATACAAAAATACATATAGCAGAAATTTGTTTTTACCATAACTTGAAAACCATGCATCCATTTGCCAAGTTGTTTCAAGGGGAGATGCATATGGATACTGGTGACATGCTCAAGCAATTTCAGAAATTTCCAGTGCAAGGTTTTCGATAAATCAGCCTCCATCACCTATATCTAGTTTTGCATTTTCTTGATATCTGTGCATCCATTTTAAAACATGTTTCATAGGGAGATGCATATGGATGATGGTAACATGCCCAAGAAATTTCAACAAATTCTAGTGCATGGTTTCCAAGAAAGTGACCTCCATCACCTTCAACCATTTTTAGTTTTTTCTCGCGATTTGTGCATCCATTGACCAAACTTGTTTTATGGGGGAGTGCATAATGATGATGGGAACATGCCCAGAAGGTTTTAGGTCAATCCATTCTACCATTTGGGAGATATGGACAAAACAAATCGATGTCCTGAAAACCTACAGGATTCCCTGAGATCCTACAAGATATAGAAAAACACCTACATGATTGGCAGTGAGCAATTTTTAAAGGGAAAAATAGAGGTTGGCTTCATCAAGTAGTGTTAAGTAGTTAGGCTCTATATTAAAAAACCCCACATTTTTCCAAGTGAAAGGAACATAAAAAACCCTTCTAGTTTGTTGAAAGTGATTGCAGCATAAGGGAACTGTGTACAGAGAATTTTTAAGTTTGGTATCAGACATATACAAACCTCCATCCATCAAAGAAAAATGACAGGGGGAACCCTTCAGCACAATGAGGATTCATCAGCACCCTCCTATACCAGAGATATTCACAAGGCACAATTGGATGGGTTCCTTTAAAAAATTGAGGGGATATGATGATGAAGTAGCCAGAGATTTGCAGTCAAATTTAGCATGGAGATCTAGAGGTTAAAGAAGCTCCTCCAGAGCTTAGCAGCAACATCAGGATCATCAGCATCACCATCCAACACCTGCACATCAACATCAACTCAGCAGCAACATGCATGTCTCTCCAACAACCATCAGGTAGGTACAGGTATGCAATATTCTTGACCTCTTCTCTTGAGCATATTATAGTTGGAAATTTGTTGTCGATGCATGAGAGATGAGGTTTTATAAGCTAAGGATGGGTCAGTAGTCTCAGCCACTTTCAACTAGTTAATTGCAGCTCAATCCTTCACTCATGCAATGTTGAAAAGTCAAATTATGAAGGGTGATGATTTCAAGGAATGAGGACAACAATTAAAAGAAGAAATTTATGCAAAGTCCAAGTCACCACAACACTCCAGGCCCTCCATCCACTTCATATTCACTATCTATTCATCATTCATCCATCCCATTTCATTCTTGAAAAAAAAAACAAGAAGAGCATCATTGCCATTTTTACAAACCTACACTACTCCCTTTGATCCCTAGCATCATCATCCAATCCCTCTTCATCATTTCTCATCACTCCCATACAGTTAGAAGACCCTAAAAGAGGAGGAATGACTACTATAGGAAGGCATAATGTTACTACAAGAATGAAGAAATGAACAAATTATGTTAAACCCCAAGATGGCAGATCTTTTTGAGAGAACTCCAAGGCCATTAGGCAGTCATCTAGACCACAAGAGAGAAGAAGAAGGCAACAAAAGGAAATGAGGCATTCACCATCAAAACAAAACTCAAATTTCTGTGATGAAAATATGATTTCCAAGAGGTCTATAATCTCTTTCTAGCTTTTGTCCAAGGCCTAAAAGATGTTATAAAAATGGGAGAAAGACATGGAAGTCAAGTAAGTGTTTGCCCTAACCTCAGACTACCATTTCTGATCAAAATGGGTTTCCTGTAGTTTTAATAGGAATTATTACAGAATATCCTAGTTCTAATCTGAATGAATTTTGAAGGTGTTAGAGGTGTCCAAATGGTGGAACAATGTAGCAAAGGTTGATAAGGGTGTGGAAGACCTTGCCAAACTGAAAGATATTTAAGAACGCATCTTGAATAAGGGGAATAAGGCAAGCTAATTTTCTCAAGAAACATTGATTTTTCTTTGCACAAATATGTTTTTGGGTTTGTCCTTGTAGAACTTATAGCGAAGATTCTTAATGCACAAGACAGAGGCTACTAGGGCCATCAATAAGGCACAATGAGGTCACCAAATTGCTTAGAGGATGAGCAACACTTTCAGCAGGGGTTATGATGGGCCTCTAAATTAGACATAAATTAAGGCCAATACCTCTAAATTAAACAATAATCAAGACCTATGACCATCCTTCAGCACATTAAACCTCTCTTTTTGCTTTAGATAATTTATTTTTAACTTTAATATATTCATTAGGAAGGTTTATGAATAATTGCATATTTGTGCCTAATATTATTTATTTTTGTGGAATATCATGAGAATATTGGGCAAATTATGAAGATTTGGAGGAGGAGATTGCTGAAAATAATACTGAGAGGGGGGGTGAATCTGTATTATTAAATAAGATACTTTTCATTTTTCATACTCAGATTTATATAAGCGGCTTCAGTTTAGTATATCCGCGTATATACGCGACTGTGTTAAATGCAACCAGTGTACATGCAGTAATCTTATGATTCAGTTAGCTTATCTTCAATAAATGCATCAGAACATTATTAACCTTATTAACAGTAATCAGGTGTAGTAAAATAGTACAGATCATCACACATAAAAAGCATACATGAACACCATGATATAAGGTGGAAACCCAATGTGGGTGAAAACCACCTGCTGCAATTTGTCTCTTTCTTCCTTTAATAAGAAACTTCTTTTACAATGTACTGGTGCAGTCCTTTACCAGTATGCAGGCTGCAACCTGCAGAGAGCTACAACCCTCTCTCGTTCTCCAGCTTCACCTGGAAGGGAGCTACGACCCCCTTTAGCTCTTGCACTAGCCAAGATACTAGTACGTAGGTGTTGGCCTACAGAAGGCTACAACCTTCTCTTTCTTCGAGGGACCACGTTTCATAAATTTTTAGACTGTATCCATGAACATCAATCAATCATCAAGAATCAACCAATCTCATTTTCACTAATTAGATCTGAATCAAGTAGATACTTCTCTGACAGTTGTACCCAAACCACAGTACCAGAAACCATACACCAAAATCTGAACCCAGAACACAGAAACAATAAACAGAAGCAGCTAGATCACAACTCAAAACATATACGTTATTTCAATAACTTGCAACATGCGTGCATACACTTCTGTGTTTGGAAAAACCTGCGTATACGCTACTTTCATTAACTGAACCAACGTGTATACGCGCCTTCGCTTTACTGAACCCACGTACAGATCTATAAAGGATAATTCGCTCGTTTAGATATTCAAACACTAATTAACCCAGATTATCAGTGTTATAGATCAAGGAAGCGCCACATATAACAGAACAAAATCATACAAAGATACTATCATTCAAGCTTAAAGATTATGACCCATCAATAGAACTTATCCTTCTCTTTGCGCTAAGGTTCCTCCTTCATTCAGATCCAGATCTGCACCATAACCCAATTACCAATATTCCAGATCTACCACTTTATCATATTTTCAATAATAATCTAGATAATCATTTTCCACATGATCTCCTTCCTCTTTTATAGTCTTAGGCCTTCCACAATACCACGGTCCAAAACCATAATAAGCTAATACCATGGACCCAATACTAGGGATCAACACATCTGACGAGACGCCAAGGTCCAAAACCATAGGTTCAAATCCCAAGGACTAACTACCACGGTCCAAAAGCAAGTTCTCCAACATATACGCGCCTTTGTTACGTCTAACCCGCATGTATATGAGCCTTAGTCTAGATGAACTTGCGTATATGCCTTTTCCTTCATTCTAAAAGCCTGAACTGAGATCTGTTACCAAAGAGAGTTGCCATCAAGGACAACACCTGTACCATAGCTCTAAATCAGTGCCATAGTGCCAACAATCTCCCCCTTTGGACTTGATGGCAACACCAAGATCCTTAAGATCATTCTCCCCCTTTTTCATCAAGGGCAAAGGGTTGTGCTCCCCCTGAGTACATGCTGACATCTCTGCCCTGCTGTGCTGACCATACTCCCCCTAACTGTAGGCAAGATCTGCAAAAGATGTTCTTCAAGAAGAACCATGACATATACATCATAAAATACCTTCCTATCATCAAAAGACTTAATAGATACATCCATCACCCAAACACGTGGGGGATCATCCACCCAACCAAGTGGGGATACATCAGAAAATTACATATGACAACCAAGTACATTACATCTTCATCCCAAGCATAGTGGGGAAACCAAAATAGGCCGTTACATGACCTTGACACCGTAACAGAGATACATGACATAGAGAAAAAAAATTTAGAGGAAGACTTATGAAAGTCACAGATAACTAATAGCAACAGAGTCTATCAATCACCATTCAGATTAGCAATCAAGATTTTCTTCTATTTCCCCCCTACCTCTGTTCCACCAGAGATCAACAACAGCTATGAAATAGAACCAAAAGCTTCAAATATAATGCCAACAATGCATCATTAAAAGTTATCTGCTCCCCTTGAACCTGTGCAAGATGGTCTCTTTCAGACCCATCTCAGACAGTTTTCAACCAGAGCCTGTCCCTTCTGATATCCATCAAGCCTCCATATACGCAACTGTCTCTGCACAAACCGGCGTATGTACGCGGATCCTCCTCAGGCAACACGCGTACACTACTTCTTCTCTGAAACAGACAAGTTTAATAGCAAGATGATGCATCAACTACTCCCAGCTTCTGCCTGAGATATTCAAAAGTTTCCCTGGGCAGTGGTTTGGTGAGAATATCAGCAACTTGTTCCTTAGAAGGAACATACTCCAATTTGACCTTTTGTTCCAACACTTGTTCTCGGAGAAAGTGATACTTGATCGGTATGTGCTTGGCCTTTGAATGCATGACTGGGTTCTTTGAAATGCTGATTGCACTTGTATTATCACATAAGATGGAGATAGGTGGTGTACAAGTGATTTGAAAGTCCTGTAAGGTCTGCATCATCTAAAGGAGTTGAGTGCAGCAAGATGCAGTAGCCACATATTTCACTTCAGCTATAGATAAAGCAATCGAACTATGTTTCTTGCTGAACCAAGATACTAATCTGGAACCCATAAAGAATGCACCACCACTTGTGCTCTTTCTGTCATCCACGCTTCCAGCCCAATCTGCATCGGTATAAGCATGAAGAGTGAGATCTGTATCTCTAGGATACCATAAGCCATAGTTTTGAGTTCCTTGAAGATACTTGAAAATTCTCTTTACTGCCTGAAGATGAGTTTCCTTAGGATTTGCCTGAAATATTCCAACTATTACCACTGCTTGCATGATGTTTGGTCGGGTACCTGTCAAATAAAGTAGACTTCCAATCATGGATCTATAGGTTGGTTGATGCACTGCTGCTGATTCATCATTTGCACTGAGATTGCATCCTATAACCATAGGGGTGCATACTGGTTTTGAATCTTCCATGCCATACTTCTTCAGAATCTGCTTGAGGTACTTGGTTTGAGACAAGAAGGTACCGCCTTCATTTTGTTGGATTTGTAATCCAAGAAACTATGTTAGTTCTCCAAGCAAAGAAATTTTGAATTCTTTCTGCATCACAAAGGCAAAGCTTTGACTCATAGCTTCTTCATTGCTGCCAAAGATAATATCATCTACATACACAACAAGTATTAGCAATTTGTCATTTTCAATTTTTATATATAGATTACTATCTGTTGATCCTTTTGAAAAACCTTGTTGATGAAGATTTCTGTCCAAACAATAGTACCAAGCCCTTGGAGCCTGTTTAAGCCCATAGAGAGCTTTTTTTAGTCTGCATACAAGATTTGGATCATTCCCAAGGATCAAACCATCTGGTTGCTCAATGTACACTTCTTCTTCTAAGTCCCCATTCAGAAAGGATGATTTCATGTCCATTTGAAAAACTTTGAACTTTTGAAAACTTGAGAGAGCAAGGAACATTTGGATGGCCTCAAGTCTAGCAACAGGAGCAAAAGTTTCTTCAAATTCTATTCCTTCTTGTTGAGCATACCCTTTACAAACAAGTTTTGCCTTGTTTCTAATAACATCCCCATTTTCATTCAATTTGTTCTTGAAGATCCATTTTGTCCCTATGACATTCTTATCTTTTGGTCTAGGAACCAACTCCCAAGTGTTGTTCTTTTTAATCTGCTCGAGTTCTTCATCCATTGCCTTGACCCAACATTCATCTTTGCATGCCTCTTTTAAATTTTGTGGCTCAGTGGAGGAGAGCAATGCCAAATAGCTTGAGGCTTCTGCAATTGTTCTTCTAGTTTGTACACCTGCTTCTTTCTGCCCCAAAATCTGAGATTCTGGATGATTCTTCTGAACGTACCTAGAAGGAGTCTTCTCTTCTATCCTTATCTATTCCTCTGGTGACTCTTGAGGTTCTTCTTCATCATCTGTCTGATTTGGAGAATAGTCTTCATCCTCTTCGATATCTTCATGATTTACTTGCCTAGGGATGTATCCTTTTTCATCAATCACTACATCAATGCTGTCAACAATTTTTCCAAGTCTTTTATTATAACACTTATATGCTTTGCTGTAGGGAGAATATCCAAGAAGAATGCTTTCATCTACTCTAGGTTCAAGTTTGCCAAGTTGTTCATCAGTATTCTTAATATAGCATTTTCTCCCAAATATTTTGAAATGCTTTACCGAAGGAGTCTCACCATACCAGATCTCATGCGGAGTTTGAGTGCTGTTCACTTGGACATTTGTTTTGTTGAGAATAACAACCGCATCATATGCAGCTTCCCCCCAGAAGGTTGCAGGAGTTCCAAATTCATCAAGCATAGCACGAGCCATTTGTTGGACTATTCTGTTCATCCTTTCCACCACTCCATTTTGCTGAGGAGTACTAGCTGTAGAGAATTCCCTTCTTATTCCATGTTCTTCACGGAGATCGAAAAATTCATTTGAGGTAAACTCCCCACCTCTGCCGGACCTGAGGCACTTAATTTTGTAATCCGATTCATTCTCAACCAAGGCTTTGAAGGATTTGAATTTTTCGAATGCTTTGTCCTTGTGCTTCATAAGTCCTAACCAAACCATCCTGGAGAAGTTGTTAATGAATAATATAAGGTATTCTTCTCCTCGAGGTGACCTTGTCCTGAATGGACCGCATACATCTATATGAACTAGCTCAAGAGGCCTGCTAGCTGATCCTTCCTTCTCAGGGAAGTTAGTTCTGGTTTGCTTCCAAAACCGACATGATTTTCATATGGTGTTTTCTGGAATTTTGATGTCTGGAAGACCACGAACTGCCTGGTATTTGCATGCTTTCCTTATTTTTGAAAAACTTAGATGCCCCAACCTCCAGTGCCATAACCAGTGTTCATCATTCTTGCTCAAATAACATTGTTGTTCTCCTTCTTCAAATATGTATAGATTATTTGGAGTTATTTTTCCTTTGATAACAATTTTTCCTGTATCAAGATCACCAACACTATACCCATATGATCGAAATATCACCTCGGTTCCATTGTCGCACATATGAATGACACTCAATAGATTATGCTTCAAGCCATCAACATATAAAACATTTCTAGCTTTGACCTATTCTTTCAACTGAGCAATGTCTTTTCCTTTTATGGCTGCAGGGGTATCATTTCCAAAAGAAACTTTCTTTCCCTTTTCTAAAGTAGTCTATGATTCAAGTTTTTCTTTATCACCTGTCATATGCTTCGAACATCCGTTGTCGATGTACAATTGATTTTCCTGTCCTTCTGCATATAAATCTATCCCACATCTTTCTGGTTGCGGTTCCTTCATTCTCCATGTTTTGGCACTTGAGGTTTGTTCCTTCTGAGTTGTCTTCCAAAACCTGCTCCTACATTCAGAATCTTCATGACCAAAATTATTA
>APFE030557796.1:100566-267263 GCA_000404065.3 Pinus taeda | reverse complement strand
CTTTGCATTTGTTTCATATTTCTTCTTCTCAGCCGGATCTGTAGGAGTTGCTGATGGAAAAGTATACCCTGTATCTATGATATCCCAGACTTCAGTACCAAGAGATTGAAGATAGGTAGTAACTCATACCTTCCAATATACGAAATTTGTCCCATCAAAAACCGGTGGCCTCATTGATGCTTCCCTCTCGTTGTTGCTCATGATAAAAGATCTTCCTTCAAGTCATCAAGCTTCTTCAAAAGGACCTGCTTAGATACCAATTGTTGGAAATAATACTGAGAGGGGGGGGTGAATCAGTATTATCAAATTCTTTTCAATATACCTTTCTTAATTTATTGATCATTAACTTGTATATAATAATGAGCATGAAACAAGAAAAACATATAGTCACACCAAAGAACACCAGATATAAGGTGGAAACCCAATGTGGATGAAAATCACCTACTGCAATATGTCTCTATCTTTTTTCAATTAGAAACTTCTTTTACAATGATTTTGTACTGGTGCAGTCCTTTACCAGTACGCAGGCTGCAACCTGCAGAGAGTTACAACTCTCTCTCATTTTCCAGTCTCTCCTGGAAGGGAGCTACAACCCCCTTAGCTCTTTTACTTCTTTAAGGACCACGTGTCATTAATTTTCAAACTAGATCCATGAACATCAAATAATCATCATGTACATGTAAATCACCCAATCTTCTTCAGAATGCTATAAACAGAAAAGTAATACCAGAAATCTAAACCCAGAACTCTGCTGCAAAAATACAATCAACAAATGTTTCAATATAAGACCAAAACTTCACCAACAGAGGCCTACGTATATCCGTAGCTCTTATGAGACTGAACTACGTAGATCTACTCTGGTTGTTCTTATGCTCTACGTACTTTTCTTTAGATCCGCACCTTTACTTCCGACGTACAACGTACATCCGCACTGTGCCTTCTTCTTGCCTGCGTACCTCGCACTTCGCCCTTTTCTGTGTTGCGTGCGCCCCACACTGTGCGTTCTCCTGCGTTGCGTACCCCGCACTGCACCTTTGGCTTCGCACCGTACTCCCGCACTGAGCCTTTTACTGAGCTGCGTATTCCCACACTACGCCTTCAGATCACCTATGGACTTCTGATTAGGGCCAAATTTACAGTCCTCCAATGTGCCACAGTCAGTCAGATCCACGAATCTGTTCATGCACCCGAGAGATCATGACATGTCAATAGATTCACCTTAAGTTATCTCCTTGATTTATATCTAGCTTTTAAAATCAATCACCCAAAATTTCAGATCTTAAGATATTCAAATTTCACAAGTGTCTGGCCCAGAGATCTCCTTTCCTTTTTATAGGCAAGCCTTTCTCAATACCATGGTCCAAAACCATAATAACACAATACCATGAACCCAATACTTGGGATCAATACTTTTGGATGCAATACCATAGACCAAAACCATTTGATCAAAACTGTCAAACTAATACCATGAACTATTCATGAAGATTCCCACGTGCACGCACTTTTATGCATTGGAGAGCGTGGAACTGGGGTCCGCAACTTCTAAACGTGTCACCTGCGAGCATGTACGCATTTCTTGGTCGGTGTACCTGCGGGTCCACAACTTCTTCTAGGATTACCTGCGAGTATCTTAATTTCCATGATTTTGAGTGCCTGAACTGAGATCTGCCACAAGAGTGAGTTTCCATCAAGTACAACACCTGTACCATAGAGCCAAACCAGAATCATAATGCCAACAAATGTTCTCTCCTTTTGGTATGTTGGCCGAAATTTGATCTTTCATTCTTTTGCTATATTCCCAAAATTGTTACAGGAATAACATCTTATATGTTTCATATTCCTTCCAAAGCAATTAATGGATTCATTACCAAACATATTGCAAGAAAAACAATATCCCTTAAAGTACCTAGAAGCTGATGATCTTTCTGTGACGGTTATTAGCTTGAACCATTCTACTTCTACATCTAGTTGCAGCATGCCCAAAATTATGACATATAAAACATTCAACATTATTCATCATAAGAAATAACCGATTATCACTTCCATATTTAGGAGTAAATGATTTTCTTTGAAATGTTTCTTTCCTTGGTTGTCGATGGGGTTGACCTCTTATCTCCTTGTTGAGCATTTCATATTTTTCATTATATTTCCTTGCCTCATCTTTTGAGCTAGATTCACCTTCAACAGTTTCATGGAAACAAGGACCATATTTGATGATAGGAGACCTTTCACTACTAAGAATATTCTCCAAAATCTTAGTACTATCTTGAAATCTCAAAAGTTTATCCTTTTCTTCTAATTTACCTTTTAGGATATTTACCTCAACCTGATATTTCTCTTCCTTTTCCAGATACTACTTCTTCATGATTTCTTCAACTTTTCTTCATTCTTCCACTTGTTGTTTTAATTTGAGAATATCATTTTCTTCTTCTTTATCTGCTTGAGGTAGTTCTTCATTCTTCTTATTCGATTTTTGAATAACTTCTTTTAGAGAGACTATCTCATCTTCAAGACTTTTATAGTAGCTAGATATTTCTATAAGTTTGTTGATTGTTACATCCTTCTAATTTACTTCATTTCTCAATGATGATACTTCATCATGTAGCCTTCAACATTAATCTTCTTGTTCATTGTACTACTTCCTTACTTTGTTTCCTTCCTCCAACTGAGCTTTTAATCTAGTGACTTCTTCTTTGTAGGCACATTCCCTTTTATCAATTAGATATTTTTATCTCTAATTGTGTTTGTTATTTTTTAAAATTCTACCTCTATTTGATTTCTTTCTCTTTCACTCATAAGAGAAAATTCAGTTGTTTCGCTGTCACATTCAATATCTTCAAATTAACAAGAAATGTATCACGAGAGGACAACAAATTAGTAGCTGATAATTATTTTGCTTATTCTTCTTCATTCTGAGGTGATTCTGAATCTTAAGAGTTGCTTCCACATAACGGTGAATCATCTCTCCCACTGTCACAGTTCCTTTCAGATGTCTTCTTCTTTTGAGTTTCTTTGTTATTTTTCTTCTTTCCCATTGTTACTATGGATCTCCTTCAAGATATCAAGCTTCTACCAAAGGACCAGCTCTCATACCAATGGTTGGGAACAATACTAAGAAAGGGGGGGGGGGGGGGGGGTGAATCAATATTTACAAAGTAATAAATTTTTCATTTCCATAATCAGATCTAAATTTTTCATTTCCATAATCAGATCTATATACGCTACTTTAGTGAAGGGGACTCACGTGTGCACGCAACTGTTCTTAAAGAAACTAGCGTATATCCAGTAATCTTATGATTCAGTTAATTCATCATATGTTGATCTTTAATCAGTGCATTAGTACTTTATTAAACATTAAACAATAACCATGTGCAGTAATAACATAATAAACCATCACACATAAGCAACACACATGAACACCAAGATTTAAGGTGGAAACCTAATTTGGGAGAAAAACCACCTGCTGTTGTTGTCTCTGTCTTTTAATATAAAGAATAATCTGTTTACAATCTTGTACTGGTGTAGACCCATAGCAGTACGTAAAACCCACCCATAGAAGGCTACAACCTTCTTTTTTTTCTCTAGCTTCTACTGGAAGGGAGCTACAACCCCCTAGCTCTTGTACTAGCCAATATGTTTATAGTACATAGGCATCAACCTATAGAAGGCTACAACCTTCACTCATTCTCTAGCTGCTACTGGAAGGGAGCTCCAACCCCATGATCAATCACTAGCCACTACTGGAAGGAAGCTTTGACTTCCTCACTGAAGGCTCCAACCCTCAGTATCCTCTAGGGACCACGTTTCACGAATTTTCATACTCAATACTCCTAGTACACAACAACACACCATAAAGGCCACGTTTCATCAAATTTTCGTATTGGACCCATCAGTAACATTGAAGCTCAAAATCAATCACTACTAAAATACATCCATCAAATACATCTGCATCAACCAATCACTAAAACTCAATCATCAATCTCAGATATAATTGAAACCCAATCATCAATCTCTGAATCAACCATAACTAAATCAATTAATCACTGGAACCTATGACATACTTAATCAAACAACCACTGATACTCTAACACAACTGAATCAATCATTCATTGAAACCTTTATCATATAGAATCAAACAATCATAACTGAATAAACCATTCATTCAAACTTAATCAAATTCAACTAATCAACTAGAACAGATAGATCATTGTAGCCAGTACATCGATTTGAACTGAGAACACTGCATCAACAACCAGAACCAATTGTAACATCAAAAGTCATGTTTCAGAATGTATATGCTCCTTCAATGAAGCCAACCTGTGTGTATATGCTACTTCCTTAAGACCAACCTACGTATACCTCTAAAGATACTGAATCATAAAACCTTTGAACCAAAAATTGTACCAATCAATGACATTTTGAAGATCTACTGTCATATTACATAGTTCTAAATAGATAGCAACAAGGATCACCCTTCTTTCTCAATCAATCAATCATCCAGACTCAATCTCCTTGAACAATAAATTTTTCTTTTAGATATAATGAAGACATCATTGAAAAACAACAGTAAAAAAACAAAATTGATCAAAGATATCAGTCATCTATGAACATCAAGATTTTCTTATACATACACTACTTGGAAGTGTTGAACCAGCATGTATATGCACCTTCACCAAGGCGAACCAGCGTATCGATTTGCAAATAAATGCTTATAACTTTGGAGATATTCCAGACTTCAGATATACCCATATCATAACATTTAAATAAAAAAACATTTGTTAGCACTCAGATCGATCTTATCCATTATCAAATCACATAATGATAAGTCGTTATGATCTCGATCCATCATTAGATCTCATTCGTCTTCAAACACTCAGGTGCATACTTAGTCTAGATCAAGAAAAACATGAGAACCCATGACATGCATATTTTATTTTGATCTAACACTTCATAAGATATTCATTAGTTGTGCACATATCCCTTTGATCTTCTCCTCTTTATATAGTTTTAGCTTTTCTCAATACCTCAGATCGAAACAACACTTAAAACTGTGGCATTCTTAGACGAGATCAAATAACCATTACTCTACTCAATATTGTGGGCTAATACCATGGTATTGACCCTTGGTATTCTTTAATCTTGAATTTCCTTGATTTTTCATCCCATACGCGCTTTTCCTCTTGTGAAAGTGAGTGCATACGTATACACTCGTTTTGTACAATAAACTAGCGTATACAACTTAACATACCTGAAAACATCCTTTTTATTCAAATTCTTGATTCTAATCTGTAATCCTTTATTCCAACATTATGTTCTTCTATACCATTGCCTTGTTACCTCTGAATTGACCTGTTATAATGTGACTTTCCATCATTCATCACTCCTGAACTGATTTTGTCACATCTACAAACACAACTGCCATGCATTCTATCACATCCTATTTATAATTTTAGCAATTAGTTAATTCATCAAATAACAAGGAAAACACACACTAACAATCTCCTTGTATCAAACCTTTGACCATTATTCTCTTCCATCATTATGTTACCTCTGACCTGTAGATTCATCTCCGTTCCATCATTTTGCCACCTTTGATCTATCCTATAGATTCTTCTAGTTTCCATATATTTGTTCTGGTATAAGTGGGTTTCGATCAAGTATAATACATGCATCATAATGCCAACAAAAAACCCTTCACCAACCTACAATAAGGATCGGTATTTGTTCATATCCTATAGAATTAGGAACTTCATGAATCTCTGCTTTCATGGCCATATAATTTTGGGATTTTTGTTGAATAATTTTAGCCATATTTGTTGTTGTTTGGTGATCCTAATAGAACATATAATTATGGATAAATTTCTCCTTGTGTGTAAAATTTCCCGCAACAAAACTGGTGCTTTCACTGAGAGAATTCATTTTTCCTGCCCTCTTCACTTTGGAATCTCCTTGATTTTTGTCCTATTTTGGTTCTTGGTGATATCCTGATTTTTTTTTTATCATTTTTCGTCTCTTTTTTGGGTTCATTTTTTTTTATTTGACCTTTTGTTCCATCTTGCGCATGTGTATTTTAGAAAAAAAATAGATTTCTTTCCAACACATGTATAGAACGTGTTACAGTGCAATTGTGAACCTTCAACTGAAATTTGGTTGTGTTAAGTGTGTAGTTATAACCGCATTGAGCACAACTCCTCTGTGTGATTTTTATGTAACCCTAAAACTTCACAATCTCCTCCTGAAACCTTCTACCTTAGATCTTATTTTCTTTTCGCCTTCTTTCTGGAGTTTGGATCTCTCTTAGATCTGGTCTTGGTTGACTAGTTTGTTTGGATTTGAGTGTTCACTTTTGAAAGGGTTTCTTGTTGTATTTTTCCTTTTGATCTTTAACTTTCTCTCTAATCTCATCTGATCTTTTGGGTCTATTATTATTGTTGTTATGAGCTGCTTTATAGCCCTGATTTGAATCCACCTAATTTGGTTGGGTTGGGGTCCTATATTGCCCATATTCTTCAAAGTTTTCTTTGAGGTTGTTTAGTGCTTTGGTTGAGGCTATTGGCTTCATTTTGGAATATAATTTTTTAGATTAGGGTGTTTGGTTTAGTGATAGTCTAGATTTGTTTTGCATTTTAATTTTGCAGCTTGTTTTCATTTGTTTTGATTTTATCACTCTTACTTGAGTGCTTTTTCTTTTTGTTTTCTTTCTTTTGTTTATGAGTGGTGATGTTTTCTCTTTGATTTTTCAATTTTCATCTAAAAACATTTTTTTGGGTGTGCTTTATCTATTTTTTATCACTCCCTCTTAATCTTGTTTAGGCCTTCCTACCTCTAAGGTTTGGTTTTGACCTTTGTAGAACATTGACTCTTATTGAGACATTGTGCTACAACCCTAGCTTGTTTGCACTACCTTCCTCTTTTCAATTTTGGATTTCTTTTTATTTTCTTGAGAGTGGTTGTTTCGCTTTGAATTCCAAAATTTGATATTTTTTAAGTGCTTTACATTCTAGCTTGGGGAATCGTTCAACCTCTTTTCGATTTTTCTCTTACTTTTGCCTTTTCAAAATTCTTATAACTTTGGGGATTTGCATTGGATTACTAGTGAGAGGTGCATTTGGGTAGGCATTTGTGTGTTTTGAAGTGAAAGGACTCTTAACATCCTATAGTTAGTATTCATTGAATTGAAAAGTGAAATTGGTATATAGCTACATTAGGGTTACTAACAATAGTCTATCACACCATCTAATTTTCACGTTGCATAGCAACTGAGTAGTCTTGTAATAGAATCAATGTGATAATAAAATAAACTACACTTTTATTTTCTTTCTATTGGTAGTGCACCAACATTGCCTTAGGCTAGGGTCTTGGAGATAAGTGTGTGAATCAACTTCTCCAAGAACAAAAAAACCATTTAGTAGCTTGCAGTAGCAAGATAAATCCACTTTCATTACTACGGTATGGGAATCCCTTCTAACATGAGGATGAATCGCAAGGTCACACTCAGGCTAGGCGAGGTGACATACCCCATTTTTCTTAGTTTCAAGTGGGGTAGATTTCATAATTTGCACATATTACAAGCCGTGTTATTAGAATTTTATTGTATCAATTGGGGGCCACTTGGGAGGAAACTTTCAAGGGGGTTTTAGACTTAATTTTCGTACCCTTATGTGTGAATTTAGTTGGTTAATTTCACCCTAGGATATGTTATTATTAGTGGTAACCTTAGTGTCCATTCTTTTAGGGCTCATACATAGGTACAAGGTCAGGCTTGTCATCTCTACACCTAGGACGAATATTATTCATACTCTCTCAGTTCTCTTAGGGGGTGATAATAAGGGTACTTAAACTAAATTTGCAGTGAAAAGGGATGGGAAGTTGGTCGTTAGTATAATTTTCCCACCACCAACTTATTTGTATTTTATTTGTGTGTGAATATCTCTTAGGACTTTTCCAGTGCATGTAGTTTGGTCTAAGTCAATAGTATTGGCATTAGGATTGATTGTACTATTTTAATTTGGTTAATTTACATTTATTCATCATGGATGAATTTTCAGTCATGTTCAATTCACAGTTTTCCCCCTGAACAAGGTGGGATTGTCATTCCTACTCAGAGTTTTCCTATAGGTGCTAAAGAGTTAGACCAACCTATAGTTTTAGAATCTATACCTGGTCGTCCTGGTAGCGATCTAGTTTTCATTGAAACATTGAAATATGACTCAACTCTTCCTATTAATTCACCTTTGACTGACCCTTTAAGACTAGAGTTATTGTGGCTAAATCTTGATAGATATACAACTGCCTACATATATGTTTCCTTTCCACCAATGGACAAGGTTAGTTCTACTTTACCCTCTGCATTTGGAGTTTTTGCTGCCATGTCATCATTTCCACCATTGAGTGTGGTAGGACACACCTCCATCGACAACTCTCACATCTACTTGGGGTATTCCATAAGTCTATTGTACAACTCCTACAAAATTTCCTTAGTGTTCCTATGCCTACTCCTCCATCCATTCCAACTATGGTTGTTAATCCTAGTCAACTTGCAAGGTTGGGAATTTTTACCCCTAGTTTTTCCCAACCCATGGTTCTTGTCCCTCAAATAAGCACAATCACTTTTGAAAATGTGTTGAGAGGGTCATCAATTGATCCTAGCCAACTTGGGGGTAATGTTACTTCAAATATGCCTCAAACCTAGTATATTTAGGTTTTTGGAAGGACGCTAACCTCTAGTACTTTTCCTGGAGTGGCTAGTTTACCCAGCAGAACCCCTGTCACTAACACCATCATTTCCATGAATTACCCTCCTTATGTTGGTGCTACTACACAATCTAGTCTATCTTTTCCCACTAAGTACAACCCTATTATCAGTCATGGTCTTGGGGGTCCTGCTCTCTTTGGGAGAATTTACCCTAGGGGGGATTCCATTCACTAGTCATGTAGGTCCAAATGCTATATGTACTCGGACAAACCCTTACTAGAGTAAAAAACCTTTATTTCACAATCCTTATATGGGGGGACCTCATGGTTGGTTAGGTTGTTCTCCTACCTGTAACCCATTTAGTCAGCTACATAATCCATTTTTATCTTCACTTGATTTACTAGATTTAGCGAAGCTAACAAATAACCCCATCTGACCTAATCCTTGGTGGCCACATATGCCTACTAAATTACTATTTGAAATCCACAAGTTTGAAGGGAATCCTAGAGAGAATCCATCCAGTGATGTTACAACTTCTCATTTGTGGTGCTCCTCAAATTCCTTAGCGAATGTCTCGATCAAACTATGCTTCTTCCAATGTACCATAACTAGAGATGCTACCAAATGGTAAATCAAATTTGATACAACATCTTACATGTATTTTTCTTCCTTAACCGAATTTTTTTAACTCACTTCTAGTTACCCACAAGGTATGGCATCAATTATGACCTTTTGTCTAATTTTAAACAAGACAATGCCACCTTCATTTTTGTTTATATCCATTAGTGGTGACATTGCAAGAGGTTAATTAGAACCAAAATTCTTGATGATATATTTTAAAATGGTTCATTTGATCATTACAACCTCAAATTTCCAAGGATGAATCTATGTTTAGAGTTGTTACTGAGGAGGATTCCATCTTAGGTGCCTAACAACTAGACATAGTCTATTCTTAGTCGATCATGATTTATGACATACTCCCGAATGCTCCACACGTTCCATTGACCCACCTAAACCTGCTCTTGTCCCACATGTTGATGGTGTTATTGGGTTTGTTTTTGAATCCATGAGCCAACTTGTTTCCCAACTTGGGCAATTGATTGTCACATCACAAAACCCAACAAGTGTGTCTGGCTCTACAAAAGAACCAACTTCTAAGAATTCGGCTAATATTCTTATGGTGAAGTCTACAATGCCAAAGAAAAATCATCAACCTAGTGGTAAAAATAATAAGAATAAAAAAAATAGAATCAAACTACTCAAGAACCTCAAATGAACACACCTAATCAGGGAGGGGGCACATCTGAACATCGTCATAAGATTAAGTTCCAACATAAAATATGTCAATGTGAACACTTAACTCATGAGTTCCCTCGAATGGATGAAGTTCATAGGCTTCTTGTACTGCCACCTACTACCTAATAGCCTACTCTTTTAACTCATTCATTCCCTGCACAACCTCCTCCACCTCCACAAGGGGGAAATGAGGGGCCATATTTCAATCCTAAAACTAATTCATCCATCCTTATGTTCCAAGAGAAAATCAATGTGATCGCATGAGCTAAATACTATGATGCTCCCAATTTGAGTTCTTCTCCTAAGCATGTAAAATTTTAAGGATGGAAAATTATTTTGAAGTTTAGAAATGTTAATGAATATCACTAGTCCCTAATATGAAAACTATAAAAAAATTATTGATATATTTGTAAAAATTTTAATGATTTTTTATAGACTCCATATAATTTTGGAGATTTTTAAGGTAAAACAATTTTATATTATAAAATTTGGGTGAATCATTTTTATAAAAAATGGAAATTGGCAAATTTTTTTTTTTTTGGAAAAATCATGGAAAATTAACCCACCTACGAATATTAGCCCTTAAAATTTTCCTTGCTCCTAAAGACTCACCCATTCCAACTCCTTCCACTTGACCTCTCACGTTAGATAATTCTATGGATCTTGTTTATCACCCAACTAAGGGAACCGTTCATAAGACATGACACAATTCATCTATCTAGGTTGCATAACATTACAGTATCATTGGAGATCTCACCTAAGCTCCCTGAGTCATGTCTTCTTTGGAGGTTTTGCAAATATCTCCTATACAATGCAAGGGATTTTTGTATGCGATCAATAGAGTGGACCCCTCCAACTCGAACCTTATTACATTTAATGTTGACAAGGTTTTCGTTCGATTGTCTCACCATATTTACTTTTAGATAATTGTACTAGTCTTCCAAAGGAATATTCATCGCACTTTGTTTGATGAGGGCTCTTATACCCGTGTCATGTAAACATCATTCTGGAAGAATATTAGCTCTCCAACACTTGCTAAGTCTAATACCACTCTACAGGCATTTGATGGACATAATTTTGTACCTAAGACGGTTCTTCCCAAGTTTTCCATAGGTCTAGGAGGTACAACCATTTATGTCAATGTTGAAGTTATCAATACCACTTTAGATTATAACCTACTCCTTGGTTGTATTTTTTTTTATGCCATGACCACGATTGTCTTGTCTATATTCCATGTCCTTTAATTTCCTCATGAAGGAAATATTGTCACCATTTATCAACTTTATTATTGCATTCCATGGACTCAACACTCCACTACGAAAACTCATTCCCACTTGTGGGAGACAACCCTGGTCAGTATTAGAGTTTTGGTGTAGGATTGTTTAAAATTATCATCTCTTATTTGGGTATATCCTCAATTACCACTTCCCGACATTCCTTCATCCTCCTCTAAAGCTCTTATGCATATGATTTTTTTTGAACACCTATGGACCCCATAGACCGCTTGATCCTTGGGTGGTGTCTCATGATTCTATATAAGTTGATAAATATAATGAGTATCTGCTACCACCTGTTGTGGAAGATATTACCTCTCCGACAGTCCCAATAGTACCTCTTGATGTTGGTTAGAAACTCCATCATAATATGGAACATAGCCAAGTTCCTTTTTCCACACAGGCCATTACTCCGATTTTTCCACATGACTCCGTCAATGAAAAACCCCATTGACTAGTCAACTTGGAAGCCATGGATCTAACCATTGATAATATTAGGGAGATTATGCCTCTTTCTACTTCTAGTCTCCCCAAGTCAGAAAAAGTAGAACTTGGCAACATAAATCATGGAACAATTCAGGGGAACCTTCTTGACCCTCCTTGGAAGTGCCACCCTTGGATGAATTCAATTCTTTGGATTCTATTACCAAACTTCCCAATGCATTTTCCAATTTCTTACTACTTTTTGACAAGACTCTTCTACGTTCTTTATGTCTTGATCCTCCCTTATGTCCTCAAAATAATTTTGAGAGTACGACTATGTTAGAACGTCTTCAGCATAGTCAACCTTTCTAGATTGGGAATTTTGACTTCCTTTTTCATTTACCCACATTGGTAAGCCATATGGTCCCCTCACCCTCTATAAGTTCACGTATAAAAACCCTTGTCCTATGCTTGACTGTGGGAACACCTTAGCATGACCTACGAGACTGTGTTGCACTTGTTCATATTATATATAAGTGTGGGTGTACTAGGTTTCTTTACTTGTTTTTGTTTTTCCTCAGTTTCTATGTGTGATTCATGTGTCTAGTCTATGATGTAAATATGTCAACACCCTCAGTTCCTTATAGAGGCTTTGTATATGGTGCAATCCATTAGACTCATAACATTGCTTCTGCCACTTGGGTCATATTTTCATCCACTGATGAGCTTGTTATTTTAGGGGGTATCTATCTTCACCTAGTTACCAACAATGTGGCATAATATAGTGTTGTCATTGAGCTCTTGATCAAGGCTAATCGCCTTGGCAAAAGCCCCTTAGTTTTTTAGCTTGACTCCCAGCTCGTAGTGTCTCAACTCAACCATCTCTATTATGTAAGGAACTCTACCATTCTACATTACTTTTGAGGGTACATCTCTTGGAATGACTAGTTGATTACATTGATTATGTTCATATTCATTGAGAGAAAAACACATTGACTAATTCATTGACTAATTATTTGTTAGATTGGAATTTGTCACATTAAAAGTTTTAACCATGCACATGATAAAGTCATTCATATTGTAAATAACACATCATTTTAAACACAAACACATAGAAGTTATCATTTTAATATAATATCAAAAGTTTGGGTACATAGTTTAAAATATGTGCATCAAAGGCCTTGGCCATCTCACCGCACATATGTGGTTACATAAAAAACACACAACCATAGGTACACCACTCTCCATTCTCAGTGCTTCTCATGATAACATAACATCACATTCATAATGTGACATAGGAGGCCCCAATGACAGGTTGAAGTTAATCCCACTGCATGACTCTACATATGTCGAGATGTATCTATAATACTCCTTGGTGGAACTCATAATTTTAAACCCTCAACATTGCAAGTGAACTCTTGCAACTCCTCATCATCCTCCTTTGATGCTTCCTATGCTACATGGGCTTGGGTTGATGGTACACCTCTCCTATTTGGGGAATAATCTGTTGGATGTGTTGGCACCACATATCATATCACATACACCATATGTTAGTGACTTTGTACCCATAGAGAAAACAACAAAAACAAAAATTTCCAAAAATCCAAAAACATTAAAAAATAAAAACAAAAAAGAAAAAATATTTGACCTCTATCATCCCACTCCATTCTAGAGGAGAAGAACAATTTGGGTCTATCTAGAAGTCTACTCCATCATACGGATAGTCATCCACCACCAATGGTACTTCTCTTAACCATTTGTAGTATTGTGCTGGAAAACAATTGCTAATATGCACACTCTCTTCCCTCATCATGAGACTACACCACCTCATCAACTAAGGCTTTGTTTATAGTGGATATACTTCATAATATAGCAACATTGACCTCATGGCCAACATCTTTTCCAGATAGAATGACACTAGCAAACTCCCATAGCAAAAATTTTTGTTCCTCCCTCTTTTCATATTGGTTAGTTGAAATTTGACATTGGCCAACATATCATCACACTAGTTAAATAAGGTAGGCTGCATGCACCTAAGCACAAACTCCATATGTGGTTTAGTAATTGAATGGGGTTCTTTTATACTTGCTAATTGAGTCATGGTGTATGATAAATTATGTATTATAATGTACTAAAGGTCCTCAATCAACATTATGTAATTACCACTTTGAGTGTCAGGTACAGAATACCATTGAATATATGCTTGCATTGTTTCTCCACTTGTGCTTTAAAGCCCTGGTAACACAACCTGAGCACTCCGCTTAGATAAAATGGTAAGAAAGTATATGTGTTCCAACTCTAGAGTGAATGACTGATGCCCCACTATGAATTTTTGAGTGGCCACATCCCACCACTTAATGATTTGGGACAACGCAAAGGGTGAGTTAGTCATGTTGGGGATCATGAATTTTTTTGACAATTCATAGTTCCACAAGGCATCTATTGTTGGTTGATGAGATACGGTTTGCATTTCATTGGGCACATGATCCCTCTCCCTCCACTCCACCATGGTTTCTCTTGCACCACAAACACTTCATTATCAAACATGACTACTATAAAAAAATATGAGCATCACTGTAAAAATTGAACATTTCTACCTTAACTGCAACCTTGAAATGGAAAAATCTTGGTTCCAGTTGAGTACGGTGCATTAGCAATGTTCGGCTAGAGCCTTCCAACCAAAAAATCATCATTTGTGCATGTGTCTTGGGGATTACACCTAATTAAAATAACATTTCTACTAAAAAACAACCAGGTCAAGATAAACCTACACATGATATTGACTTACCTTATGTTGGCTTGAGGTGGCCTGACCCAAGTTCAATGTTATTTAGCCAAACAAATCCCTACACTACTGACCCTTTTGGCATCAAGCTGTGGAGCGTTGACCAAAGTCTGACCCAAAGTAGTATGGGGGGATGTTGGAACCAAGATTTCGCACCCTTGAGATGGTTGTGATGTCATTTGATCTCTTTTATCCTTGCCTTCGCATAGGTGATCTCGCTCTAGGGATTGTAAGACAAACCCTCTATTCTGGATTTCAATACCTCCGTGAAAGTACACGATTGACCTTTGCATAATTCTAACATGTGGTTCAAGTACTTTTGCACTGCTATAGCAGCATGCCATGAAGATTCCTCAATTATCCTAAGTAATTTGCTTATCTTGTCAAATACTTAAAGTTATCACCATGTAAGCAAATACTCGTGATTGCGTTCAATTATTCAATGTAATTGCATTATTCCACGCATCATATAACCATAATAAAGGAAATTCATACACAAAATATCCAAACCCATCAACAAAACAAATATACATAAATTGTAGAGTAACTCCTTTTATTAATATCTTTCAATTATTACAGACTCTGTTCACCCTGCACACATAGCTGTAGGGGTCAGTGCACTCAGCTACGGAGCCTCTACCTATCCTACAACCCAAGACTTAGAATTTCTCTAAAGCTATGACTCTCTTCCTCACGTTATCCTCCTAACTACTTAGAGCTTAGATCTTTTTATACAATCCCATGGTTCATGGACCATGGGTAAATCTCTTACAGCTGAATTTACTTTACAAAACTAAGGGCAAACTACCCTTTGTGACACATAATACCTTTGCACTCTGTGACCAAAAAATGTGGAGTCTTTATAGTAATATTACAAAATATTGACTTAAACATGGGTTCTTAGCCCCAAAACTACCCTTGGGGGATCCCGCTCCCAACAGGCCCCCAACACAAACATCATGACTCGCCCTCCAGTTACTTGGCATGCGCGAAGATCTTTATGAAAATCCTATCCAACTCGATCCTGATGACTGCAACTTTGGTTGTGCACTGAGTTGCTGCCTGCTTCACATCTTTGAATTTCTTCTTAGTTACTGCTCCTACACTGTTAGCTTAAAGTTGTTGTTACATTGCTTGTAGAGTCACAAGCTTGCCTTCAATGTTTCCTATAACTACATAAGCTTCCTCCAGTCAAGTCTTGAGTCATGCCTTTAGCACTGCGTCCTTCTGCAGTGTTGTATCCACCTGTTCCTTCAGCTGCTTGGCTTCCTGCAACTTGGCTAACCTTTGTGTCAGTGCGACGGTTCGTGTTGTGCCCTTAACTTCATCATAGCACTCTTGGAGTTTGCGTGCTTCTGTCTTGAGCCTCTATATGTTTGGTTCCTCCTACAAGCCAGTCATGACCTCAAACAATTGTTCAAACAACTGTGTGTAGTCTGCCACTAGATTCTCTATTGTCACGACTATTTATGTGCAAGTAGCCACCCACTGTTCCTTGACCTCTAGTGGTGTTGAAAGTTGTGCCCTCATTGCAAATTCTGTAATCTGCAAGTTTAGCTCCAACAGAACTCGTGCCATCTTCGTCCAAGTGGCGTGCACCGCTGTGGCCAATTTATGGATGCAGACCTCGACTGGCTCCTCCTCTAGAATGGCCAATTTCGAGACCTTTCTTTAGGCCTCCTCTATGACCTGTATGATCTTTCTACTCTAACTAGTCACCTCGGCCTGAGCGACGATGGCAACATCCCTCTATAAGGCCATCTGCTCATTGTTTATTCTATGCTCATTAATCACTTGGAGGGTGTGGTGTTCACGGGCCCTCAGCTCCATAATTATTCCATCCTACAAAGAGTGGAGAGCTTTACATGGGAGCATTGCCAGTTTCAATCCTACTCCCTTCAAGGCACTGATAATGGGCCTGGCAGCCTCATTTTTTGTTGTGAGTGCTCCATCCGGTAGCACTAGTGCACTAGAATTCTTCATGCACAACATATTGGCAACCTCTGATGTGCCGATAGGCAAGCTAGTAGATGTCGTACCAACTTGTGACGCACAGGCCTACAACTCCTACTATCCAATCTGGATGGCCCCTAGGACGATCTGCTACTACTATTCAAATTGTTGCAGGGCCTCTGCAGTGACATCTCTAACTGTGTCATTGATGTCAAATAAGTCTCCCTCTGTTAGTGTGATAGGGTCCAACAAGTCTTGATCGCCATGGAATTCTTTTGGATCCTCCCTTTTTCTTCTCTCTTGGGTGCTTAATATATCTAGACATCTCCTGATGGTTTGTGTTGTGCTGCTCTGTGTCCTCTTCTTCAGTTGCAGGTGAAATCAACCATGTGCCTTTGGCAGAGCCCCACTATGTGCCTCCTATTTTTTTTCCTGCCTCCTTTCCTATCTGCTCTACCTTGGCCTTCTCAACGGCCTCCTTCTTCCTCTTCATGACCAGCTGCACCATCTTCAGCTCAGCCTTAGATTTATTCTTTTGTGTGGCAGACTTGCTTCCACCCACTACCAAGTCCATGGAGGTACGCCACTCCACTAGCCAGTTATCAAATACTGCATCGATGGCATCATCCGTGACTAGGTACAACAGATCGTACCACTTCTTCATAGCATCCTTCTGCTCCCTGATTGGGATTTGATGGAAATCAGATTTGAATTCGGCATAGCTCTGCAGGTTAGCATATACCATGGGGAAAAATCACATATTGCATTTTATAGCCATCTTGATATTCATTTCCATTAGTATCCAGAAGATTTTGTTGTCCTGAACATGCTCCGCATCCTTGGTCGCCCACAACAAAGCATATTGAGCTGCTTCAGGAAGGTTCGGCATGACCGAGGGGAATTGGCTCTCTTCTGGTAGCTCCCATGTTACGAGCATAGTCAATAGCAAGACCCATGTGTAGTGGAATGTTTTGCTTTTCTCTTTCGCTTCATGGTAGTTGGCTAGTAACTTGCCACAAAGGTAGTCCAACTAGTTAAATTAGACTCCTTCCGCTCACTACTTTGCGAGTGCGACGATAGGCGTCGACTCCTTATCAGCGCAACACTTCTGCATCACCTTCCCTGCAAGGATCTTCGTTGCCACCTTCATAGCAAGTTCGTTGATGCTCAAGATTGTGTACTCGCGTGACTTCTTCACCAATTTGAACTTTTCTTTCATTGATTCTGCAAGTGCCATCTCGCCACCCTTGCCACCAAAATTCATCGCTAGATTTTCGCCTGTATACGACAGGCATGTTATGTGGTGAATCAACATATCGGTGATGGGTATCAGCCCCTCCAACTACAAACACCCATAATGCACCAAGAATAGCAGTTGCTTGATGACTAGAACTGTCATGGGGGTATGGTTATAGTGCGGTACCCAGAGCAGGTTAAGTAATCTTGCCTTCTCTACTCCTTTGAGCCACTTCCTCAAATCTAGTGCAGTCATCCCCATTGTCGTGTCTATGATGTGGCGCATCAACTATTTGCTTTCCAGGTGTGGGAAATTCTCATGGTCTGCCAAGTCTGAGTCTTCAAGCTTTAGTGTGTGCACCTGTGCCAAACACAGATCATCAGAAGGATTTCATCTGGTAGCAAAGGGGTTTGCAGGGGAGTCTTACTTTCATCAATGTCCTTTGGGGCCTTGGACTTAGGCTTGCACGAAGGGACATACTCGAACAACCGTGTGATAGGGTGCACACCCTAGGCTTCAACCTCCTCTTTTCCACTCCCACATCCCCATCGACCATGGGGATGTCTTCAATATCCTCCTCTTCTGCCTCTAGGTTTATAGCCTTGCCTTTCTCCTGGGTAGTGGGATTTGTTGGGTTCTATCTCGGAAATGTGTGCACCAGGATGGCAGGTTGCTTGCCTTTCTTATCTTTTTCAGTCTCCTTGGTTGGGGTCGGCTTCAGTCTTGGCATTCTCAGAGATTTAGGGACCTCCAATAGTACTTCAACTACTTCTAAGGTAGCTTCTTCGGCCTGTTTCTCCATTTCTTGTGCTAGATCTTCTACCACTTGTTGTGTATTGATAACTTCTAGGGGTGATGACATAACACTCTCTATCAGTACTCGCGACGCCTCAGGCAAGTTCGCAAATGTAGGAGTCTGTTTGAGAGCTTCGAAAAACTCTCGGTCCATATGCGTCTGAGAGCTCAACAGTTGAATACTAAAAATGCCAAGTGTTTATGATTGGACAACCACTTGTAATTTATAGGGCAATTTGAATTCAAATCCAATCATTCCCCCAAAATTGGTTCATTAATGCTGGATTGGCAGTAGATTTTCAAGGATCTAAGCCATAAATTTCATCTTAAATGTCAGTTTCTCACTCCATTTGCCCTCACTTATGCCATCTTTTCATGAACAGTGACTTTAATAGTCACTTTCTAGCAGAGCTATGCGATTTCACCCTGGGTAGCACAGCTCCCTATGCGTTGTCATGGACCTAGTGACATGTCCTTGCTTCTCACCATCTTCCAGTTACGCAGCTCCCCAACTTGGGCAGTGTAGTTTATTGTCTTGTGCCTCCTTTCATCTACTTGGAGTGCTAAGACTATGCTACTTTCATTTAGGCACATGGTTAGACTACCGATATATGGCTTCAAGTGACTGCCATTCACATTTTCTGGGAAGGCTTCTCCATTTAACTTGACCAGTTGTGTTAGCACCTAAATCCGCCTTAGGCTGAAGGAAGGAAAAATTCAAGGTAACCACAAACCATGCTCAGTCTGGTAGCTAGCCCTACCAGAACAAGAGAGGGCTCTCTCCGAGTCACGCTCAGTGAATAGATAAATGAAAGGGTCTAAGATGACTTACAGTGAAATATTGATCTTAGGCTAGTAAGTAAATATGGATACAAGAAGCAATTTTTATGAATGAATGTGTTTTTGGGATGGTATGGGACCAACGGACAGTAATGAGCAGAGGATGAAATACAAAGGCATAGATTACTTCGTGAGGCAAGGCAAGTGGAAAGTCTAGAAATTTAGTTTGAAATAGCGTGGAATGGAGAGATTGCTTAGGAGGGTGAAAAAGGTTTCAACAGAAGAAAGAACACTGAACATGAAATTTTCCCACAGGCAGAGCAATAAAATTGAATTCTACCTTATCTAACTTAGAAAATTTCACTGGAAATGAATTTGAAATGAACTAGGAAACATAACGAAATACATATGAACATAAGAGACACATTTGCTACACTCACAACCACATGAATCTCATGAAACAGAGCCGCTGCCTTTCATTAATCCTCTGTCAAAATATACAATGAAGAAACAGAGTTTCTTTCCCATAGTCTCCCAGAAGTTACAAGCCAACCAACCCTTTGCAAATGGTTTGCATACAATATATAGAATGTGCCATGAAGGAGATAGAATGCCCAAGGGTTGGGGAGTTACTCGAATCATTACAAAATGGAGGTGGAAAGCCAACCATTAGCTACAGGTGCAACATTACAAACATAACAAATGGCTTGGGTGACTGTTTTCCTTCATTTGCCACTTGGAGAGAAGCCAATCTAGAGTGAAAGTAATTTAAATTCCACCTTAGGTTTCAAAAAAGTGAAGTGTAGATGAGCAGGCCCACTTGTGGAAAGTCGTGAATCGAAATTTCATGAAACGGAGGTGAATTGTGCCTTTTTTCCTATATGCACTGTGCCACTTTGGAGCCTATTTTGAGGCACTTGCAGGATTCCAAAATGTACCCAAGTGTGATTTTTGGAAATCCTGTCCTGTCTACTTTCCAGCCCAAGTGGAATTTCTGAATTTGGTGCTCATTTGCCCCTCCAAATCTTCATTCTCCCAAGACTGCTACCTGTGTGTGAAAATAGGGGTAGAGAGGCCATTTTTTGGGTGTTTTTGACCTCTTGGAGACTCAAATCATGCCCAAATTTCTTGTCCAAGCACCAGTAGTTGTGGTTTTTCATGTTGAATCCAAAAATGCAAGCCATTTCCAATTTGGAGCTCCAAATTCTAATCGCCGCGCCACTGGGAGAAAAAAACCTCTGTTTTGACCAAAAAATTACCATGTGACCAAAATTGCCCCAAATTTCTTGAAATTTGGGCTAGAGGTTCTCTAAGAGGCACTATGTTGGGCCACAAAATCTTCAGCCAAGATTCGAAGCCGATCTTTCTCTTTTGCCTCTTTTGTTGCTTTGCTCAAATTTGCCTTCAAGCTCCTTATCCGGGCCTTTGCACTCATGTTCCGTGCCCTGTAATGATAAACCATCCTCCTCAGTATGGTTTTGTCTCTGTCGGCCTTCTTCAGCAGTCTCTCTAGGTGGATGTTGATCTGCTCTAGCCAGGACTCACGGTCATTGTTGATCTCTTTCTCCAAGGTAGTGAGCTCGATCCTCCTTTGTTGGGCAGCTTGTCGATTCTCACCGATGTTTTGCAGCTCCGTGATCTCATGCTAGTCCTCAAGCTATTTGTTCCTCTGCTCCAAATACTTGATGATCCATTTGGCCCTCTCCACATTGAGTGACAAGTCTTGGATCTCCGTGTTCTGCTCCTAGATGGTCATCCTAAGTCTAGCACTCTCCACATCTGCATCATCATCCTGAATGAGGATGAAGTCGGCCTCCTGTTCACCTGATGGCCCCTCATCATGCATGGGCCTCTTGCCCTTGGCCTATACCTGTGTAGTCGATGCCGGAAGTGAGGCCCCTTCCACCCTGGGTGGAGATAACACTCACTTTGCTGCTACAAACAAATGCCTACTGCCTCCCTGATATGTAACGAATACTGGAATAGTAGTGGTCTCATGGCACTCATGCTGATGAGAAGGACCACCTATCTCATGCTCTAGCTCTGATAGTACCTGTGAAGTGCTGAAGAGATCACAGGAGATGAAGTCCTCCCAAGCATTGCCCTACAATCCCAAATGTTGATCCACCAAAATCCAGATAAGAGCAAAGTGATAAACACTGTTAAGCTTCTGCTGATGGATCTTATGTTGCATGAAGGTGTTCATCCTCTCTGTTCTTGCAAATGAAAAATGGGAGGTTCATCATCCTCACCCTGGTAAAGTGCATGAGAAACCTTATGTGATAGGCATATAGTCAAGAGAACCTCCCGTCACTGCTGAAGTACTTCATGATCAATTTCATGAGTGGAGCATACTCATCTTTCAAATATCTGAATGGGAAGACTCTTGTGAGCTGACTCAAGAATCTGGCCTTAATGTAAGGCTCATAGTATTTCCTATCCACCTTCTTCTTCTTATGCCACCATTCTCCAACATTTGGTATGCCTGTTGCCACTGAGAGAGTTTCTGGTGTCAATGTGAAGGTGACCCCAGCCAAGATAGACTGACCTCCATGTAGGTGAAGCACAAAAATACGGGCCAGCTCATGATGAACTCTAACATTAGCCACCCTTTAACAAAATTCAAAACATGCTAGGTGCTGGAAACATGACATGGCAAGAGGGCATGCTTGTAATTCAGTGAGGGTAGTGGGCTCATCCTTAACATGTTTGCCACTCTTGTGATGTCTCCTGGGAGCCTGCTCTTCCGAGGATGAGTCACTTTGTGTCTCCATCTCATACTTTGATGAATGCTATGATGCCATGACTACTGTGTGTACTATACTTAGGTTTCCCTTTGATGATGGTGTGAAGCTGGGTGCTTTTGTGATATTTGTCACCAAGGGGAACAATGAAAATGGGAGTATTAGGAAGGGAGTAATATGATGGGAATAGGGGTTATAGGGAGAAGTTTGTTTAGGGATATGTAGGGGGTTTGGGTATTTGATAGGGTAGGGTTTTTGGGTTTTGACAAGGTAGGGTTTTGGGGTGTTATGTTGACAAATAAGGGGAGGGGAAAGGGAATAGGGTTTGGTAGTGTTTTAGGGTAGGGATAATAGGAACAATGAGAAAGGGAGTATAGGGAAAAATGGTAGGTGAGGGAAAATTGATGGGTGAAAATGGAACCTTGGCCTCAATACCACAATTATGCAACCCTAGCAACAACGACCTTTGGTGTTTTCTTGTGGTTGATTTTATGAGTTTTGTTGCATTCAAACATAGCCATAAACCACCATATCATTTGTAAACCTTGATGAACAAGTCATGTCATAGAGCCTACCTTTCAGTTTGAGGGGCTTCACAAGAAATTTGAGGAAATTTGGCACAGTTTTGGCCCTTTGTGGGTGTGTGCCACATGCAAAACCCAGTGTGCTGCGCCCTTGGTGTGCGTCGTTCCCGTTGAAAATTTGCACTTAGGGGTGGCTCTGTGTGCGCCACGCCCCTGTGTATATGCGCCGTGCTACTAGAAACTGCCTCCAACTCTCTCGAAACACGCACTTTGCCTCTCAAACACTTTGCAATTTCTCCCTATGCACTTGATTTGCACAATTCCTCTGATTTTGGTGGAAACTTGTATATAAATACTTTGAAGTCATGGGTTAAATTTTTTCTTCTCCAAAAACCCATTTTTCTAATGTTATGTTTTGACACTTTTTCACTGACTTAAAGCAACAACAATTTTCACTTTCCCTTTGAAATTTTAGCCCAAAGGATGAAATTTTCGGGACTCTTTGTAGGGATTGCACGACAAGACCTTTGGCCAAGGAAACCATGACTGCATCTGAAGAAATCAACTGATGAAATTCTTGAAAATTTTATCAAAAATGACACTATTTGACTTTTCTTCAAAACAAAGTTTTGAAGAAGAGTCGAAGTCTATCCATATGACGATGAAACTCTCTGAACCATAGCTTTGTAAGGGCTCACTCTAGCCTGCATGGCTTTGGTTGAAGACCAAATTGATTAATCCCTAGACCTAATGATTGAAAATGACTTTTGTCCATTAAAGGACCAGATGTTGACTGTTATGGACTTTAGTGATCATTGACAAAAGACCTAAGCCAGCAGGAGCCAGACATGAGGGGAAGTGACTAGCATGACCTTTTCCGTCATATTATGGCATGCCCCTAGTGGAATACTACTGGGTGAATGGAGCAAGACACCTAAAAATGAAATGCATAAAGAGTTTTGATCTCTGACAGAGGACTGACCAGACCAACTCTGACTCTAACAAATTGTACCGGTCCTCCATCGGTAATCTCCTTAATAACATAAGGCCCTAACTAGTGCATTTTGAATTTTCCAGAGAATTTATCAAACTTACTATCATACAACAAAACCAAATCATTTACCTTAAATGTGCGCAACTTGATGTGTCGACCATGCCATGCCTTTTCACATTGCTTTTGGACCTGTTGGTTAAACCTAGCCAAAAATCTTTCCTCTTATAGCTCATTTAGCTACGCGAGCCTTTCTTCCAGGGAACCACAATCCATCATACCTATGAGCACTGTTATGCGTAGACTAGGCATGATTTATTCCATAGGCATTATGGCTTCCACACCATAGACAAGCCTAAAAGGGGCTTTTCTGGTCAACTTCTTGCATGCCATTCAATAAGCCCACAATACTGCAGGTATGCATAGGTCCCAATCACTTCGCTGAGCATTGCAAACCCTGTTCAGTGCATTTTCAAGCACTTTGTTGAATGTAATCATCATTCCAGCAGTATGTCACATCTTTTTTCAATAGCTTTTCCATTGGCATGGTTATTTGGCATAACTCTTGATAAACTTCCTATAGTAGTCAGTGTGCCCCAAACTAGCGCGTAACTGTTTGACACTACGTGGTGCTTCCAGATTTAGAATAACAACAATCTTCATAGGGTCCACCATTAGGCCTTGTTTGTAGACCACATGGCCTGGCAGGTTGCCAAAGGGAATGAGGAAGGTGCACCTTTTAAGGTTTAGTACAATTTGGTGTCAACGGTAAGTATCTAGCATCAACCATAAGCTCGCTACATGGTGCTTAACTAATCCAAAGACAGTCCAATCATCCAGATAAACCTCCAAGAACTTGTTAATGTATTCTTTGAACACTGCCACCACTATGTGCGAGAATATCGCTAGTGCATTCTTCAGTCCAAAGGGCATAATGATGTACTGAAAGAATCCCCATTCTATTGCGAAGGTTGTTTTGCTCCTATCTTCTAGCATGATCTTAATCTAATGGTACCCTAAGAAGCCATCCATAAATGAGTAAGCTTCCTAACTGCCAACATTCTCCAACACTTCATTTGTGAATGGTGTCAAGAATGGACCATGAACATAGGTGTCATTGAGCTTCTTGAGGTCCATACATACTCTTATTTCACCTTTCTTTTTTTCTCCTACACTACCATAGGACTCACCGAATCAAATTCTTCCATTGGTTCGATAATTCTGGCTACGACCACTTTATCTAGTTCGTCGTGGACCTTTTCTTTATACTTTGGGTTCAAGCGGTAAGGTCGCTACTTAACTGGCTTTGCATCCGGTTTCGGAGTGATCTTCATCATTCCTAAGTCGCCAATGATCCCTTTTAAGTCTGTGATTTTGGTTGGGAACAAGTTTTGATATTTTCGAAGTAACGCAGCATCCTTGTCTACTGTAGCATTGTCCCAATAATTCCCAAGTGTCACATACTTTGGCTTCGCTTCTGTGCCAATGTTTACCTGCGTTATTTCTAACAGCATGGTGATGTCGAGAACCACAATTGATGGTCCTCGAACCTCGTGATAGCCTTCGGTTTCTTGGATATAAATATTTTGGGGGTCGTCATCATCCTCCTCCACCTGCACGTTATAACATTCTAGAGCACTGCTTAACTGGGTTGGCCATACTGGTTGTAGCATTTCCAATGGCTCCTGTGGTATTTTGAAGATGGTGACTTTTACTACTTGTAGCGCATCATCAATGGTATCCGACCACTGGTCTTCAAATGTGAATGTTAACAAAAATCCCTCACACAAGACATCCCATTCGCCTGTACCATGTCGGAGTTCTGTCTTAATATACTAGTTCATGGGTATGACATCCAAGGTATGGTATAATAAGTGTGCCCATTCAGGTTGTGGTTCTTCCTTGTAGACCTTGGTCCATTTCACGAGGTGTGCACACGGGTCATCTCATCCTTCGTATTTGTCTTCTATCCGTAGCTGCATCTTCCCAAACCATAAGTGCATCATCCTTCTGCATTTGCACCAGTCCTCAAAATTTCCTTGATGTGTACCCCACCATCGTGCAGGTGTTGCGCGCAGTGCCCATTTCAACGCATCGAACCACTGTTGTTCTGGTACTGTGCTTTCAAATTTATACAGGAATTCATCCACCTTTATCAATCCATCATATGTCGGTAGCTCTCTTGCCTCCGTTGTCACGCACCGCAGTGATCTAACCATCATGTTGCAATTCAACATCGTTACTTTGTGCAATCGATTCTGCCATTGCTCTACTTCTTCATCTTAATCTGAAGTGCAGGAGCTTTAGTGCTCCCATGAGATCCTCCCATCTGCATTTGGATTCACCCAATCCTAGTCTTGCGCAATTATCTTGTAAATACAATCAATATCATCATCACTTTCATCGTCGCACACTAGTTTAGTGTAGCACGCTCCTTCGGCTAGGTCCTGTGGGACTACTACGTATAGTGAATTTTTCTTAAAGATCATTTTGTGCTTCTTCAGGATGATGACTCCATTCATATCAGTGGCCTAGTCTATTCCTAACAACAGAGGATAGGGAATGTTGTCATCGACAATCTCTATTACTTCGAAATCTGTCTGTGTGCTCACACCTTCAATATCAACTGTTACCCCTTATAACCTTCCCATGGGAAAAATCTTTTGTTGTTTCACCATTCATAATTGAATAGAGGACCACTGTAACATGGGCCTGCCCATACGTTCCCATGTTTGCTTTGGTAATACATTCACCTCTGAACCTAGATCTAGGATTACATGATCATTTCATACTCACCAATCTATGCAGTCAACCTCATTTCTCTTCCGGTGCGCACTACATGCTTTCTCAATTTTTGTATGACACACGGTTCCCCTGACCCTGCACACTTGCTAATTAGTTCCTATTGTCATGCAACAGTTTCATGCATGTCTCTAGAAAGGTAGTAAGCATTGAAGGATCCACTCCTAGCTCTGGTTGATCCTTACTACCTGAAGTGGAGGCCTACGCAAAGCTCTTCTTAGCTTCCATGAATGTCTCTTTTGCACATTCTAAGTCAAACTCGAGTTCCTTTGTAGGAGCCTTGCAAACCCATATACTTTCCTTTCGCTGCTTTCCCTTATCCTCTTCCATGGTTGCACCACTTCTGAGCATCACGTTTACATTCAGGTCCTCTTCGCGCGGCTGCAACCTCATCATTTGTATATTCTGAGATAGGGGAGGGTAGAATACCCCTTTTTTGTGCATCTTTGTGATCAACATAGGATAGTCTATTGTTTCATGATAAAACTGAGCATAATATGTACAGGATATCCTTTTCGGCTTGGTACAGTCACGAGCATAGTGCCCTGGTCCTCCGTAATTATAACAAATTAACTGTCTATGGCCCCTTCCTAGTCCTATTCCACCTCATCCTCAACCTCACCCCTAAAATCTAGCGTGTGCTATACCCACATCTGGGTCGAGGGCTTGCGTTTTAGTCTACATCCTATATGATGGGGTTTGATCCAGCATTAGCTCATAATTGCGTCAGGTGTGCTCATCGTGGCCTACCGGCCTACATAAATTACAAAACAATTGTTGGGGTGTCTGTATATATGGTGGGCTCCAGTATTTCAGTAATAATGCTGCAACTCATGTGACTCCCTTCTTTACTTTTATCAACCCGGTTGTTCGTAACAAACTTGGAAGCGACAGTGTTGTATGCACAAGTACTAGCTCTTGTCACAGCTATCACTTGGCCAACTAGCATAAGTCCGCTAGGAGCTTAAGCCAACTTCTATGAGCTCTTAGAAGAAGATTTTTAATTGATGGATGAAAGCTAACTCGAAGAAAGCTAATCTATTCGTGAAAAGAGATTGAAAAACTGAAGGAAAGCGCAAACCCTAGAAAACCCTAATTCTATCGGCTAGTCCTACTGATGCAAAGATGAGAATGCAAACTACTGAAAGAGATGCCATTACTTCTATGAAAGTAAAATACATGTGTCTAGACTACCTCTATCCGAAGAAAACATCTTTTTGAACTTTTGATTAAGTTGTCAGTTTCATCATGCATATGCTTTCACTGTTCTTTACTGTGCATGGGTGGATCAAGGAGGAGAAATTCTTGGGAAAGGTTGGGAAGGTTTAGAGAGGGTCTAAGGAGTCCCTAACACCCTTGCAGATAGTTTCATAAAATTTGGCTATCAAGAAACCTCATTTGTGAGCTTCTACAGGAAGTCTGCAGGGGTTCTACAGGATGTTCAGAGATTTCTACAGAATGTTCAGAAATTTCTACAAGACGTTTAAAAAGTGGATTTTAGAGAATGGGTGAGTGAGGGAAGATGCATGAATGAATAGGGAGGTAGGATATGGGCCTAGAGTGACCCAGGGACTGGTGGATGGAGTGGTGAGAGGGTGTAGAAGGCTGACTTGGCTTAAAGAAGGCTAAGACAATGATTGAGCAAGTAGGTAGGGTTAAGTGGGCAAAAGGATAGATGAGAGACAAGGAACCTAGCTAGGAGATGGTACAGGTGGCTTTGATGAAGCTTAGGTGGATGAAAGAGTGGTAGAGATGCCCTGCACAGTGTACATTCAACCGAATCAACAAAGTCTTGCAAATAATCAAAGTCCTAGCTAATCTAGTCTAACTATCAATGACATGAATGAACAACAACTTTATTTGGAAAGAAAACCATGTGCATCAACTATGCAAAGAAACATTTTAGAGATCTAAACCCATAACTAATTTCTACAAATGAAAACAGTACACTAAGGATTGCATGGTCAAGCAAACTAGTGTTTTTGTTGGGACAACACTGTTTCTTCAATTCCAGCCCCTGATCCAATAAGGATGAGGTGAAATCGAAAGTGTTGTTGTCCCTTTTCTTGGGGCCTTTTCTGTTATTATCCTACCAATATATTTTAAACACCTGAAGCAATTCTATTCATAAACAGTGATCTATCTAATCAACACAACTAAATCTGCCTAACAGAAATACGTTTCAAATGCATAAAAGGAAAAAAACGATGCACAAAGGAAAAGTAACAGTACAAAAAGGAAGTCCTAGGCTCTTAGGTTGGGCCCAAACCTAAGAGCTATGGCTCCTATAGAAAACTCAGAGTTGATATAAAATCAGACTGCTTCTCATTATTAAAAAATAGTCATAAGAGTTATGCCAAAATGGCTACAAGATAACAGGCTAAAGCTAACAGCACTGTAGTGCAAAATATGCAATGGTTTCAAAAATCCCTTACGAAGGCTGAGGCCTTAACATTTATACACCACAAGGGCCCTAGCTGGCCTCCTAAATCTATGAGACTTGGCTGTCCAAACTGTGAGTTAGACAGTCCCTTCCAAAATCTGCTTGGCTGCTTTCTAGATCCGGTTTTGGTGGCCTTTGGAGCTCAGAGTTGGGGGTGAAGATCCCAAGGAAGGACTATTTAATGCTATAGATAACCCCCCTATGAATCCTCACCTCAAGCTCTGTTGTCTTCTAGCCCATGATTGCTCGGTTTTTCTCCAACTTGTGTCAAAAAACCTTGAAATGAGCATGTGTTAGCCACCTAGGAAGAGTGACTACCCTTATTCATACAAATGACATAAACATACTGAAAAATAATGCATAAGCTATGAAAAATGAAGGATTGAACAAGGACTGAACAAGGATAATTAGGCCAAATGAGCCCAACAAGTTACCAAATTTGGGGCTCATCATCACCCCCTTGCTAAAAGGGTTGCTCATCCTCTGAGCAACTAGTCCAGCGCCTCGTCTTTCATTGCTTTAATCGCCACCCTCACATCCCTTCTTGCTTTAAAATACAGAGGAGTCTCCCTCTTTCATTTTTCTTTTGGCTTGGGAGAGGTACTTAGGGTGGCCAGCACAACTGCTACCTCCCTAGCTAGATTTTCGGCCGATTTCTCTTTCTGCTGTCCTTTTTTCGGACTTCCTATAGAAAGTCATGTAGTGGTTGTTTTCTAGCTTCCTATAGAAGATGTTTTTAAACTTCCTGTAGAAGTAGCCTTCTGGTTTCCTGTAGAAGCAAATGGCATTGTTTTAGCCTACTTGGCTGAGGGGACTTTTTCCTTTAGCTTGGCTGAGGCTACCTTAGGGGTGCCCTTACTGACTTGGACTTTCTCAGTCCTTTCTACCCTGCTCTATAGTCTTTTCTCCCTGGGTGTTGGTGTAATTTTACCACCCCCTGTTTTGGCAGCTTGGCCTTTTTCTTGTGTTCCTTTATGTTATTTCTTTGGTGTTTTGCCCGGAGTTTCTTGTCCTTTATCTTTCTTCTCTGCCTGAGTGTGCTCCTTATCCTCATTGCTGGAGGAAGTGAGCTCCTCAGCCAAAACTCGGATATCATCATCCTTAGACATATTCCAAAAAATTTCCCAGGAGAGAGAGACAGTGTAAGTGTGGAGTGCATCTTCCACGAGGAGCTTGATAAGCCCATGATGGGCTAGCTGGTCTAGTGTCCCCTCTCTTAGTTTGGTGGCACACTCAATCATAGACTGCAGGAGGAAGTAAGGAATGCTCAATTTTTGTTCTGAGGGTAGGTCCATTTGGTGCCTGAGTTCTGTGAGCAACCGGAAATGATAGCCATACACAATGCTAAATCGCTCCTCACACGCAATATACTTCATAATTTGGAGGCTGACTTCACTCCAGAACGATTGTAGGCTAGTTCTTCGAACTCCATTATTGTCCTTTGAAAATTGTTCCTCTCGCAAGAAGAACTCTTTTTTAGCTTTCTGACCCAATTTTCTCTCCTCCTTATCCCAGGGTACCCCCATCGGTAGATCAGTTACTCTGCTAATGAGCTATGAAGTGAGTCTGAGGGTCAATCCTCTGAAGTTGACAACGGCGAATGTCTTTGACTTCGGCTTCAGGGACCTTAGGAATTCTTCTATAATTTCATCATCGTGACCTTGAAGCTTGTCACAGAATGACATCCAGTGTGCATGGGAAAACAAGTCCACCACCTCAGGGGTTTCCCATAATTTCTTGGAGACCGAAGGTTCTTTTCTAATGAACCCTCCCGGCATGGTAAAAACTCGATTTTTGTTTGCGCTTCAAGAAGACAGGGAGCTTTGGGTGTATTTCCTTCTTAGAGCATAAAAAAAAACAATGTCTTTCTATCAACTACCCTGTGTTTAACTTTCCTGCTCAGGTACAGAAGGAGGACTTCGGGATTTTTCTACACAGAGCGCAGAGCTACATCTCCATTATACACATAGTGATATAAAATTTACAATTTTTTCATTGGTGCCTTGACAGTGTCTCAATTTTTCTATAGGAGGGATTTTAATTCAAGACTCATGGAGAAAATCTCGCATGCAGACCATGAAGACGATTTTAGGCAGCGATAAGAAAATGGCTTTTGAATTCACGGACAGACTTGCATTCACATTTTCCCTACCCCCTTAATACGTCGAATTCACCACCTTTGGAATTATTTGCATGGGAAATTTATGTTCATGCCTACCTCATTGAAAATTGTCACCCTCGATGTGAACAGTCCAAGCTACTTCGTATGCTAGGTTTCCTGTAGCGCAGCTCCCTGTAGAAATCGTTCCCGGCTTCTGGAGGATGTTATGGTGGTTCAGGACGGGTCTGAGTGGTAGTAGGATGTTGGAACAGACCGAGAACTCGGGCTAACAACTTTCAGAGCAGGAGGACGCATACTCGGCTGTAAAATGGTTGTGAGTGTAAATGACTTAGTGTATCATAAGTTTTTCGACCGGCCGATTTTGAAATGTTGCAGAATTCATGGCGCGGGGGTGAGCTGTCCTTGCCGTTTTGTTGGCCGATGTCATAGCTATCATTCCCTGGCGTGTCCCTGACCGCCGAATTCTTCCCTCTACATTCACCGCCACCATTCCTGTCATACTGCTGCTTCTCCCTGACTGGACACTTCCCATGTGTCAATTACTCGTCTTTTTGACATAACCAAGCCCATTCGGATGCTATGAGGCCGCCTGACTGGCTGTGGTGGCCAGTTGAATGGCTACCAGACTTGTTCAATCCATCCATAGTCACGTTCACAGGTGAAGGGTCTTGAGGTCACCTTGACAGGTAAAGTGTGTGAACCTCTGAATGCTTTGTTTTTGCTTTGAAAAAAACAAATTATTATCTGAAAAAAAACAGGGTTCTGGTATGACTGTGCAGGTATATTCGACCAGATGGTGGAAATGGTGGCGAAAGGAGGTGAAACAAGTGGGGGATGGAAGAAAAGGGTGGTTGCATGCCTCCTTAATAGAATTCAAACTTCAAATCCTTCTCCATAATCGATTCTAGCCCGCCCAAAGGCTCTACAGGATGTTTCCTGTAGAAATACAGAACTTCTTGTAGAATGTCCTGTAGCTTCCTGTAGAAGGTTAAACCATGACCAAATTATGTCTGAACCTTGGAAAAAATGAGTGTTCATGGAGGGAGTGTATGTGAGGTTGCTTGGTAGCTTGGTAGGGACCCTTGTCCTTGAGTTAGGAGGCCTCCTTTGTGCACTGTGTTCCTGCAACCTGCAACAATTTCTAGAGATTAAACTTGTTTTTTTTCTCTGTTTCTTCCTTCTTCTTCTTTTTTCTTTTTCTTTCTTTTTGTTTTTTTTTTTTTGCGAGATAGCAGGGGCGCCTCAATGAGGTTTTCACCCCTAGTATCTGCCTTGGGCACCTCAGAGAGGTTTTCACCCAAGGATTTTTTTATTCCAATTTTTTTTTTTTTTTTAAGAGACAATGGGGCGCCTCAATGAGATTTTCACCCGTACCATCTGCCTTGGGTGCCTCAGAAAGGTTTTCACCCAAGGATATTTTTTATTGCATTCTTTTTTATTTCTTCTTTTTTTCTTTTTTTTATGTAATGATGCTCAGGGTGTGCCCAAAACAGAGGCAGAACCCTTCTCTATGACCAGCACTGATTTTTCCACAGTTTTAATGAACTCTTGCCTCGAAAGAGGTTTCCTGTAGATCTTTAGTTGACGCCCATTAATGAGCATGGGGATGGCTTCTTCATCAATAGTCCGGATAAGGACAGAACCATTGTCATTACACTTCTCCACTGCATATGGTCCTAGCTATCTTGTCCTCAGTTTCCTTTTGAAATCCTTATGTCTGGAATCATACAGCAGCGCCCAATCTCCCGGCTAAAATTGTTTGTCATTGAGGTGCCGGTCATGCCATATCTTCCTTTGAAGTTGAACCACTTCTAAGTGGAGGAGGGCCTGCATTCGGTGTTCATCTAACCCATTAAGCTGCAATAACCTTTCTTGTTGAGCATGGCTAAGATCTAGGTCCAGCTTGTTAGCCACCTATACCAATAGGTTTCATTTTTCATGATTGGCAGGGGAAGTGCCAATATGATCTACTTTGGTGATACAAAGATCTCATATTCTTGTGGAAGAAGTATACCTACATTTGGTTGATGCTGCCCTACTTCTGAATGGGTGATCCAACAGCCTAAGCTGGGTCATGCCATGTTTCAATTTTTGTTGTAGATTAGAGAAAGAAATCTGTCCAAACAACTCAATCTTGGCAAGTAAAGTAGATAGGTAGAGAAAGAAGATTCCCAACTGCTTGATCTGGGGCCTTGGAAGCAATAAGGGTAGTTTTAGATAGAAAATCAAAAGAAAAGGCCAAAGGAAAAGAAAAGGCACAAAAGGGTTTGCAAGTCTAAATGCACCCTCCTTGGAGTAACAAAAAATGCTAGGAAATTGAGTGGGTAGGTAGATGGGGTTGCAGAAAGCATGGATCATGGCATTTCACTGGCCTAAGCAAAGTTTAAACATGGTGCCAGTGCAGATTTCCTATTTCAGCAGTCTTACAATAACTTAATGAAGCATGTCTAACGTCCAGATTCCCCCCCATCACATCCATGGCTAACATCCCTATGCCACCCATGTTCATGAAAGAAGTTAAAATCTTTTGTTGGTTCTAGTTTCTTTAAGAGCCACATTTCTTGTGTAAAAATTCTTTTCATTTTGATCTACTTCCTAAAAACTAAGTTGCTTTCATATAAACAGCTTAGTATTTTACCCCCCCTCATCCACCTTTTTTCACTCATATTAACTACTAAACTATCACTATTTAACTCCTTATACCCCCTATTCCCCCCATTACTATGTAAATTTGGAACAAAACCCAAAATACCTATATATCCCCTTCCCCGAGCATTATAGCTCTATGTATCATTTTGAATGTCTCCAAGTGCTAAAACATTGAGCGCGACCCAAAGAGCGTTGAAAAATTAATCTTGGGATTAATCCGGGATTTGCTCAGATTAATAACCAAAACCCGCTTTGTAAATAAACCTTGCAAAAAACCAAAAAACCCACTTTTTATAAAGTTCCACCAGGCACGCATTTCAGAAATAATAATATTTTATTCTTCCCCGCAGTTCATATTGCCCGCGCATCTCATCAACCCGTCAATCATAGGATCTGGGCTTTCCCATCCGACGGCCCACATCCATATCGGACGGGCCCTGATCACCGCACGTTACCGCCCGAGAAACTGTCAGAGGGTGACATCAAGCCTCTGCCACGCGTCACCCTCATATCTTCTCGGGCCGCCCTCTGACAATACCGTGACCGTATCCAGAGCGGTCCGAGAAAATCCACTTACCATTGTGTTATACCGCCTGCCCACGTCACTGCTACGTCACGCCCATGTCATTTTGACTCGGCGCCCCGTCGGCACCCCCGCCCGCCAATGCTCCGACGTGTCCGCCACCTACGCAATCCCCGTGGACCACTCACAGGCTGCCACATCACTCGATGATGTCATGCTGATGTCACCCAACCCTAACCCCACCTGATGACGTCATGCTGACATTATCCAAAAAACGCGCCAATGACCGAAAAAGTCTATATTTTAGCCAAAATTTCATGTTTTTATCACTTTTTCTAAAAAGAACTGTTGCTCACCTCTGCATGCGAATTACGACCACCTGTTGCCAACATGCAGAAATCGACCCGAAGAACGTTGCCGCCTCCAACCTGCCTGTATTTGTGACCATTGCCGGCAATTCACCAGGTATTTACCCAAAGCATCCCCTCAGAGCTTGGTTATGTCCATAATTTTCCATAACTGAATTAAAAAGAGTAAGGCAACCTGTATTTACCAGCAAATTCCCGGTAAACCAGCATTCCTTTACAGTTGTAGGGTCAAAATTCACCTGTTGAACCCACATATAGTCGCCTTTTCCTAAATTCACAGTTTGTCCGCGCATTCATGGACTGAAAAACTGAGCTGCACTAATTCACCAGAAAAACAGTTGCTAGTCCATGCAGTTGTTCAATTAACTCTCTTTTGAGCATTTTACACCATTGTCACCACAATTACCTCATTTTCCCTTACAATTTGCTTTACTTCTACAAAAATAGCCCTCTGTGTTGTTCTGCCCATTGAAACCAGTTCTAGTACAAGTCACAAGTACTACTTAACCATGGAAACACCAGTAGCCCTGAATGTTCAACCTTTGAATGCCCCACACAGAGAGCTAGAGTGGAAGGCCCTGGGTGATAGAGATTACCAGATCCTAGACTCAACTGCCATGACTTCCAAATTCAATATTCACCTGTTGAATGAGTTAAAAGCCCAATATCTTAGTGGAGCTGATATCTTAGGGATTTGGGACTCCAACCTGCCCATTTACAATCTCCCTCAAGTCAATGTCCTCCCAAACTTGATAAATCAATGCCGTTCCAGCTATGACCCGTGTCAGAGAGCTGTTCTCAGCCCCTCAGGCTCAATATTGTTCCATATCACCCCTGAGGCCATTAATGAGATGCTACACTTTCACACTGCAAAGCCCCTAACTCCTCTCTCCATCAATGACTTGATAAAGAAAGGTGGCAAGCTGTCCAGCGCTCAGATTATCAAGATTAATCAGTTATTTATTCAGCCAAAATTTGAAGCTATGAGCACCACCCTTCCTATAGCATATCAATATCTCAATGAGTTGGGCAAAATGCTTCTGGATTTGATCAGTTACATCCTGGGTTATGGGACATATGAGGTTGTTGATGAAACCATTATGGCCATGCTATCCATATTCTCCCCTGGAATGCCTCCTGCTGTGCACTATGATTTTGCCACATACATTGCCAGTAAGATTCATGAACAATTGATGAATCTAGAAAGGGAAAAGGTGTTTAAATACACTAGGTACATCTATCACTTATTCTTATTTTATCAGCCTGATGCCTTTCCTGTTCCTCTCAAGAAGCTAAATGCCCAAGGAAACCCAAGGTCTGTAGTGTTTTGGTCTTCTGTCTTTCATCATATATCTTATTCACCTTACACCTACTGTGAATTCATAGACCTTTTTATCCATCCAGCTATGACCTTGTTATTAGGTGTCCCTCCTCCCAGATTGACAGGGGAGATGCAAAGGATTCTTCACCTCTCAAAGGCCTACAACATTGGTGATTGGTAATTTTACCAACACCATACAGTAATCAGAATATATGGCTATGAGTTGAACCCTTATAGGCTGCCAAGATATGTCCCTATGAGACTTTTTGCCCTAGAGTATTTTAGGCAGTTTGGAAATGCAGACTTTGTCCATTTCCAAAGTAAAAACAAGAAGGTGCAACTAAAAGTGAGGAATCAGCTAGGCCCATTTTTATACAACAAAAGGGAGGAAGGATGGAAGGAAGCTGATATGATCCTAGAGACCCTCAAACTACAAACCAGCTTCAAATGGGTGCCTTATGACCCTAATAATTTCATTTCCCTTAGGAGGGTAAAATACAAATTGGGTGGCTATGCTCACGTGAGACTGCCTCATATTGAGCAGTATGCCAATTCTTTAAGCTGGAAAGAGGGCACTCTAGAAGAGCCAATTGGTAGAGAGCAAATGCTACAAAGAGAAGCAAGAAATATTGAGAAAGAGGCTGACTTGGAAACTTGTGGGCAGGTTTCCTCTTCCTATCAAAGGCAACTTGGAGCAGCTGCCTCATCTTCTATAGCCCAGCAGCAAGCAACCGGGACTTCCCAACAGGAATCAAGAAAGGATAAAGGCAAGCAGATGGAGCAGGAATAGCCACCTCCTATGACAGAACAGCAAGTAGAACAACAAGCAGAACAACAAAAAGGAGGGCAGCCTTTGCAGCAAGAACAAACAGCTGAAGCCCCAATACCTACTGAGCAACAGGATCAAGAGAATGTGCCTCCTAGGCAAGAAAAGACAGTGGAGGCCTCAGTGCTGCAAAATCCACAGAAAGAGGAAAAGGGAAAGAAGAGGGATAGAGAGCAGGAGACTCCCCTCACCACATCCACAAATTAAGGGGAGAAAAGGCAGAGATTGAATCCCCTCTCCGAGGAAGAAATGCCTATGGGGCAATCATTGGGCATGGGCCCACCGAGCATGGAAGCATCTGCCAGTTCCTTTCAGCAGGAACAAGAAAGAACCCTTGGAGGAGAGATCAGCTCCTCAAGTCAGCAAAGGAGAGAAGAGACAGGCATCAAGCAACAATTCATTGATATTAAAAGGATAAATGAGCCACTCAGGCTCCAAATCTACAACCAGTTGCTTAAGATGGCCCCTACCAATCAGCAGAGGCTTATGTCAGCCTATGACATAATAGGAGGGAAAATGACCATGAGTCATTTCATGCCCACTATGCTGCAGCCACAGTCAGCTGCAGACTATATAAGAACCAACCTTGAGGTTCTTGCCAAGGACATCCACCCTATGGACCAAATAGAACTTCACAAGCAAACAGGTGAGATGGTCTATTCAACACTGGCAGATAAAACATTATTGGCAAATAGGTTGGAAAACAGCCTAAACAATACAGTTGCCCAACTTGAGTTGGAGAAGGCATCCTCTCAGGCCAAAGACAACAGGATCAGGTCTTTGGAGGATATAATCATAGAGCTTGGGCACAACCCAAAGGATCCAAAGGCTATACAAACACTGCTGAAAATAAGATATGCAGACCTTGCAGCTCTAAGAAAGAAGATTAAGCTCCCAGCAACCATTCACCCTCAAACAAAAGAGGTTGCCCAGCAAAGATAAGACCAGGAGGTAGCAACATTGCTGGTAGCACTGCACAAACAGCTAGTGCAAATAGAAGGGAAGCTGGAGGACATAGAGGCTGCACTGCAGGAAGCCCTACAGCAGAAAGAAGGAGGTCAGACTTCTCAGCCCCCTCCAGAGGTCATAAACCTTGAGGTGCCCCCACAGACTACTACTCCTCCCACAGAGCAGACAGCTCCATCAACATCAACATCAGCACTAGCACAAACCTCAGAGCAGGCTCCGAGCCTTGATATGTAGAAATTGATGAGTGAAATCAAGGTCCTAGAAGCCTAGATGATAGAGCTAAATGGAGCCAAGGAAAATTTAGCTAAGGTGAATGAAAAATATGACAAATCCAAGCAGAATGTAGCTGAAAAAGTGATCCGGATTTAAACAGGAACGCAATAGATTACAGAGATAACCATAAATAAAGAGATGCAGTGGAAATAACACTTCATTTCATTAATGGAAAATACCGAAATATGCTTACAACCAGAATTGGAAATAAAACCAGCTAGGACGATGGTAGCTTATCTCTGAGAAGAGATGTGTGGCTACATGTCTCTGAACTGTTCCGAACTTGTGTTACAATGAGGCTCGAAGGCCTATTTATTATCGAGAAACAAAGGAAAACCCTTCACATTCCGAAACCGACCCTTAGAAGATGAAACGCCAAATTGTGGGCCCCGTTTTCGGTAAATTGGTACATCAATTTCCTGGGGTCGTAACTTTGGCATACGATCTCCGTTTGACGCGTATGATAGCTCGTTAGAAAGATCTATCCGAGAACTACCACTTTTGGAAGGGAAACATTGGTACATGGACCCATGCTACCCCCAAATTTCCCAAAAAACGTCGTTTAGGGCCTCAAAACGGCTCCGGAAGTTCAGGACCCGAAAAAACTGCTAAAAATAGTAAATTGTGCTAGAATTACAGAAACTGAAAAACTGAAAGAGACAGTTGCGGGGGTCCAAATGGATAGGTGGGTGGCCACCAACATCCACCTGGATCATTCCTCCCCCCTTAGGAAGCAATGGTCCCCATTGCGTTGAGTTCCTCCATCTGCTGAACTTGTCCTGCAATCTCTGATGTGTCCAGTAATGGTGGGAAGCAGGGTCGACGACGGTCCACATTGAACACTTGGTGCAGGTGAAAGAATGGAGGAATGCTGTGCTCCAAAGCATTGTTCCCCACAGTCTTGGTATTGCTGTAAGGACCATGTTGGAGTGGTCTGAGCTTCTGATGGGTTCTGGAAATGCGTTCTTTCTGTCGATGCAAACAGACTTTGTTGCCCACCTGAAACTTGTGTGGTACCCCTATGGGTGAGGAGAAGTTGTTCCTGTGTTCTGTCATGACCGTATCCCTTTGCTACTACTGCTGTGTGGAGTAACCCTTGGCAGGGGTCATGGATGTAGCAACTATCTTCCCCTTTCTTTGGGAGTGAACCATACAGATGAATTTCTTGGTCTGTGATATGAGCTTGCTGCCTTTCTTAGCAGTGATCAAAGATGTGGCAGTAGGTGGGGCTATCTCTGGTATTCTGTATAATGAATTACTCAAAGAAATAATGAAAGCACGAGGCCTTGACTCATACACAGCATGTCGCCTCCACAGGTATGGTTGGCCTAATAATACATCACAAACATCTAGAGGTGTAACATAACACAATACCTCATCTGTGAATGGTTTGATGTTGTAGTGAAGGTGGCACTACTGGCGAACTTTGAGATCTCGTCCTTCAGGAAGCCACCCAATACTGTACGGCTGTGGGTGTGGTGTAGTCGGTAGGCCCAACCGCTTCACGACCTCTGCTGAAATCAGGTTCTTTTGGCTGCCACTGTCGACAATGAATTGTAGCAGCGAACCCTTCACCCACATCTGTGAGTGGAAAAGATGTTCCCCCTCCTCTAGCTCTTTAGGCTCATTCTTCTGGATTTTGGCAGTGGCAACAGTGGCGCTGGGATCCGCATCAATGATCTGCTTCCCTTTGCCATTCCCCTTGTCGGGTTCAGGCTCAGGGTCGGAACATGTATCTGATTCGGAAGCCTTCAACTCGTCCACCAACGACTGCTTGGTTCGGCACTCACTTGTGTTATGAGTGGGACTCTTGTGGAACTCACACCACTTTCCTGTGTCCTTCTTCGGCTTTGTGGTGTTGTTCTTTTCTTGTGGCTTCGACGGGTTGTCTTGGGTCACTCCGCCTTGGTTTTGTCATTTGGGCTTCGGATTTGCAGATCCAAAGTCTCTCTTCTTCTGCTTGAACTTTTTCTCGATTTTGACAGCGTATCGGTATGCTGTGCCGAGTGAGGAGATGTCCAAGAACTCCATCTCTTCCTGGATGTATCTGTGTAGGCAGCCGCGGTATTTGAGCACCAAATGCCGCTCAGAACCTTTGATACCCAAGGAGGAGAAACTCGAGTCTCATCATGGTGACGAGTCCAATGTCGTCAGGGTTTAATGAGTCCAACATAGGTAAAACTCGGAGTCTTTTCATATTTAGGGAGTTTGAAAAATACACGAAAAAGAAAACTCCAGGGGGGTCCTTTTTTGTAAATTTGTGTCCCTCGAGCCCGAAAAAGTATAAAATAATACTTGAGAGAACCGCTTTACCATTACGATCAAGGAGTACTTTTCGTAATTAGTGGCCTCGATCCGAAAAAGTAGAAAATCGATCGATGACACGAAGTTTCGTAACCAATATCGAACTTGGAATGACAAAATTCTGACAATCTTTTCACGTATTTACGGTCAGAAAAGAGCTCAAAGTGGACCGCCTTTTATTTTGTTTCACGAGTCAAAAGGAATAACTCGGCAATCTTTTCATCTTTTAAGTCGAAAAAGAGCTTAAAAAGGACTTTGCGAGAAATACGGATCATGACACGTACCAGCCATTTCTGTTTCTGCACAAAAACATCACACCATAAGATCCATTCGACATAAATACGTTACATGCGTGGAAATTAGATTAAAAACTCAAAACCCTAGTCAAAACTTCCAAACTAAATGAAAAAAACCTAAACCCTATAGTGTAAAACTTCAATTTTCGAAAAAACACTATAAAAAGGAGGGTATGGTAATTTCATTTTTACATTTACATTTGTGAGTTTTTACCTTTGGTGTTTTGGTGTGTAAACCTGAGCGAAGTTCCGAGCTCGATTTCGGCACCAATGATCCACGCTTTCGCCCGAGACCTTCACCAAGTAAGTAATATTCCCTTTGCGCTGCATTTCAGTGGTTTTTCCGTTCAATTTGGTATTATGTAGGTGGTTTTGGGTGGATTTTAAAATCCAAATCTGCCTCTCAGTCGTCGCGGAAGATCCGCTCGGGTTAGTGACGGTCGAGCATGATAACACTTACCACCATCGGGATCGTCGCGAGAGATAGATATACTCTCGCGACGATAGAGGGAAAAATGAACGGATGACCTCGAGCCGTCGTTGTTGTTCGAAAAACAGCCACAACGGTGTCGTAAAGTCAATTTTTTTTATAATCTGATGCATTTAAGCTTATGAAAAGGGTTCTAATCAATTTTTCCTTTGACGCAGGGCAACATGGCATTTATGTGGCAGGAAAGAGCTCATGATATTAACGATGAACAAGCATTTAACGATCTCGGGTGTAGAAGAGCTTTACTTGCATGTGGATTGTTGAAATTCTTCCTCACTCCACATCTTCGAGCACAACCTGATTTGCTAGAGTTGTTAATCCACTCTTGGAACCCGACGGAAGGGAAGTTCGTCATCCGGAGCAAAGATATTGAATTTGATGGTACGGATATATATTTTCTAACTGGGTTGTCTCATTATGGAGAGAGGCCAATCTTAGAGGGTCAATGGGTCGCCGACGAGACACTAGACATGTTGATAGCATGGGTGTGCCCACGGGCACACAAATCAAACACTAACGAGAAATTACAAATCCCGACAGTGGAAGACTTGACTCTTCGCTCGGTATTATTCATGGTGACGAGAATAGTGGAATCTCAAACCGAACACGATGCAAAGAAGACTCACCTCCTGCTAGCTTTTGATTGCCTTAACCCAACCATGTACAACTAGGCGAAGCAGTGGCCGCTAACATGAAGAGGCAGCTCACAAAGTGTCATCGCGGGGAGGTGAAGCAGTTTGGATACGAGTCTATTTTAATCCCGCTCATGCTGAAGTGGGTGCCATCTCCTCAACTGCAGGACATGGACTTATACAGGCCTGGACCACGAGAGACCCGCATCACCTGTTGGGCACATGTTACGCCGCGAGGGGGTAGCGGTTGACCAGTATCATGGGGACGCTATTCCGAGAGTGGCTAGATTGCCAGACGGTCTTTGTCGAGGATTGGCCATATGCAGACATGGACTTTTCCGAAGACCCCCACATGATGCTTCTTGTTGGCGAGCAGTGGGATGATGGAGGTAAAACACTTGATCGAAACAACACACTATTTTTGTGTTTTGTTTTTTATGATGTTTTTGGATTTTATCATGCATATGTCTTAATGATGTCCCTTATGTTACTTGTAGATGTGAGACCAAAGAGGCTTGTAGGGCTAGCTCCTGAAGCACGGAGGGATCTATAGGGTAACAAAGAGCTGGCCTTGGTTCCCCCAGGTGGCAATGCAGTGGAGGAGATAGCTCGTAACCTTGAGGGCCTGACTGACGGGATCCCGGATTATAGGGGGATCGAAGAGGTCCCAGTAGAGTACCAAAGACACACAGTTGGAGTGATACATAGGGTGCATAGGCTCTTGAGACTAGTTGCGCGAGCAGTGGTCTGCTATAGAGAGCATAACCCACCGCAGTAGATACCTAGACTTTACTTTCTACTTATTTTTTGAGAGACATGTGTCTTGGATGTATTAGACACGGACCCTATTATTCACATATACACTTATTTTTTGAGCGCTCGGTGCGCCACACGATATATATATATAATATATATATATATATATATATATAGATATATATATCTTATGGTTTCATTATTGTGTCTAAATGCTTCTATACAATGTTTGATTACATGTTGCGTAAATGTCTGTCTAATACATGATTTGCTAATGCATCAGTTAATGTGTTTAATCTTCTTGGAATGTGTTGATATGTAATAAAATCAAAATTTCTTTCCAATAATTTAACACGTAAATACAACCTTAAAATCCGATGATCTCCGACGAAATAACGCCTGTTAAGTTGGTGGACAACAAGTTGAGAATCCATGTTGATAGCATGGGTGTGCCCACGGGCACACAAATCAAACAGTAACGAGAAATTACAAATCCCGACAGTGGAAGACTTGACTCTTCGCTCGGTATTATTCATGGTGACGAGAATAGTGGACTCTTAAACCGAACACGATGCAACGAAGACTCACCTCCAACTAGCTTTTGATTGCGAGAGATAGATATACTCTCGCGACGATAGAGGGAAAAATGAACGGATGACCTCGAGCCGTCGTTGTTGTTCGAAAAACAGCCACAACGGTGTCGTAAAGTCAATTTTTTTTATAATTTGATGCATTTAAGCTTATGAAAAGGGTTCTAATCAATTTTTCCTTTGACGCAGGGCAACATGGCATTTATGTGGCAGGAAGGAGCTCATGATATTAGCGATGAACAAGCATTTAACAATCTCGGGTGTAGAAGAGCTTTACTTGCATGTGGATTGTTGAAATTCTTCCTCACTCCACATCTTCGAGCACAACCTGATTTGCTAGAGTTGTTAATCCACTCTTGGAACCCGACGGAAGGGAAGTTCGTCATCCGGAGCAAAGATATTGAATTTGATGGTACGGATATATATTTTCTAACTGGGTTGTCTCATTATGGCGAGAGGCCAATCTTAGAGGGTCAATGGGTCGCCGACGAGACACTAGACATGTTGATAGCATGGGTGTGCCCACGGGCACACAAATCAAACACTAACGAGAAATTACAAATCCCGACAGTGGAAGACTTGACTCTTCGCTCGGTATTATTCATGGTGACGAGAATAGTGGACTCTCAAACCGAACACAATGCAACGAAGACTCACCTCCAGCTAGCTTTTGATTGCCTTAACCCAACCATGTACAACTAGGCGAAGCAGTGGCCGCTAACATGAAGAGGCAGCTCACAAAGTGTCATCGCGGGGAGGTGAAGCAGTTTGGATACGAGTCTATTTTAATCCCGCTCATGCTGAAGTGGGTGCCATCTCTTCAACTGCAGGACATGGACTTATACAGGCCTGGACCACGAGAGACCCGCATCACCTGTTGGGCACATGTTATGCCGCGAGGGGGTAGCGGTTGACCAGTATCATGGGGATGCTATTCCGAGAGTGGCTAGATCGCCAGACGGTCTTTGTCGAGGATTGGCCATATGCAGACATGGACTTTTGCGAAGACCCCCACATGATGCTTCTTGCTGGCGAGCAGTGGGATGATGGAGGTAAAACACTTGATCGAAACAACACACTATTTTTGTGTTTTGTTTTTTATGATGTTTTTGGATTTTATCATGCATATGTCTTAATGATGACCCTTATGTTACTTGTAGATGTGGGACCAAAGAGGCTTGTAGGACTAGCTCCTGAAGCACGGAGGGATCTATAGGGTAACAAAGAGCTGGCCTTGGTTCCCCCAGGTGGCAATGCAGTGGAGGATATAGCTCGTAACGTTGAGGGCCTGACTGACGGGATCCCGGATTATAGGGGGATCGAAGAGGTCCCAATAGAGTACCAGAGACACACAGTTGGAGTGATACATAGGGTGCATAGGCTCTTGAGACTAGTTGCGCGAGCAGTGGTCTGCTATAGAGAGCATAACCCACCGCAGTAGATACCTAGACTTTACTTTCTACTGATTTTTTGAGAGACATGTGTCTTGGATGTATTAGACACGGACCCTATTATTCACATATACACTTATTTTTTGAGCGCCTCGGTGCGCCCAGCGATATATATATTATATATTAATAATATATATATATATATATATATTATATATAATATATATATATATATATAATATATATATATAAATATATATATATATATTATAGTATATATATAAATATAATATATATATAATATATATATATCTTATGGTTTCATTATTGTGTCTAAATGCTTCTATACAATGTTTGATTACATGTTGCGTAAATGTCTGTCTAATACATGATTTGCTAATGCATCAGTTAATGTGTTTAATCTTCTTGGAATGTGTTGATATGTAATAAAATCAAAATTTCTTTCCAATAATTTAACACGTAAATACAAACTTAAAATCTGATGATCTCCGACGGAATAACGCCTGTTAAGTGGTGGACAACAAGTTGAGAATCCATGTTGATAGCATGGGTGTGCCCACGGGCACACAAATCAAACAGTAACGAGAAATTACAAATCCCGACAGTGGAAGACTTGACTCTTCGCTCGGTATTATTCATGGTGACGAGAATAGCGGACTCTTAAACCGAACACGATGCAACGAAGACTCACCTCCAACTAGCTTTTGATTGCGAGAGATAGATATACTCTCGCGACGATAGAGGGAAAAATGAACGGATGACCTCGAGCCGTCATTGTTGTTCGAAAAACAGCCACAACGGTGTCATAAAGTCAATTTTTTTTATAATTTGATGCATTTAAGCTTATGAAAAGGGTTCTAATCAATTTTTCCTTTGACGCAGGGCAACATGGCATTTATGTGGCAGGAAAGAGCTCATGATATTAACGATGAACAAGCATTTAACAATCTCGGGTGTAGAAGAGCTTTACTTGCATGTGGATTGTTGAAATTCTTCCTCACTCCACATCTTCGAGCACAACCTGATTTGCTAGAGTTGTTAATCCACTCTTGGAACCCGACGGAAGGGAAGTTTGTCATCCGGAGCAAAGATATTGAATTTGATGGTACGGATATATATTTTCTAACTAGGTTGTCTCATTATGGCGAGAGGCCAATCTTAGAGGGTCAATGGGTCGCCGAGGAGACACTAGACATGTTGATAGCATGGGTGTGCCCACGGGCACACAAATCAAACACTAACGAGAAATTACAAATCCCGACAGTGGAAGACTTGACCCTTCGCTCGGTATTATTCATGGTGACGAGAATAGTGGACTCTCAAACCGAACACGATACAACGAAGACTCACCTCCAACTAGCTTTTGATTGCCTTAACCCAACCATGTACAACTAGGCGAAGCAGTGGCCGCTAACATGAAGAGGCAGCTCACAAAGTGTCGTCGCGGGGAGGTGAAGCAGTTTGGATACGGGTCTATTTTAATCCCGCTCATGCTGAAGTGGGTGCCATCTCTTCAACTGCAGGACATGGACTTATACAGGCCTGGACCACGAGAGACCCGCATCACCTGTTGGGCACATGTTATGCCGCGAGGGGGTAGCGGTTGACCAGTATCATGGGGACGCTATTCTGAGAGTGGCTAGATCGCCAGACGGTCTTTATCGAGGATTGGCCATATGCAAACATGGACTTTTGCGAAGACCCCCACATGATGCTTCTTGCTGGCGAGCAGTGGGATGATGGAGGTAAAACACTTGATCGAAACAACACAATATTTTTGTGTTTTGTTTTTTATGATGTTTTTGGATTTTATCATGCATATGTCTTAATGATGTCCCTTATGTTACTTGTAGATGTGGGACCAAAGAGGCTTGTAGGACTAGCTCCTGAAGCACGGAGGGATCTACAGGGTAACAGAGAGCTGGCCCTGGTTCCCCCAGGTGGCATTGCAGTGGAGGAGATAGCTCGTAACCTTGAGGGCCTGACTGACGGGATCCTGGATTACGGGGGGATCGAAGAGGTCCCAGTAGAGTACTAGAGACACACAGTTGGAGTGATACATAGGGTGCATAGGCTCTTGAGACTAGTTGCGCGAGCAGTGGTCTACTATAGAGAGCATAACCCACCGCAGTAGATACTTAGACTTTACTTTCTACTGATTTTTTGAGTGACATGTGTCTTGGATGTATTAGACACGGACCCTATTATTCACATATACACTTATTTTTTGAGCGCCTCGGTGCGCCACACGATATATATATATATATATATATATCTTATGGTTTCATTATTGTGTCTAAATGCTTCTATACAATGTTTGATTACATGTTGCGTAAATGTCTGTCTAATACATGATTTGCTAATGCATCAGTTAATGTGTTTAATCTTCTTGGAATGTGTTGATATGTAATAAAATCAGAATTTCTTTCCAATAATTTAACACGTAAATACAACCTTAAAATATGATGATCTCTGACAGAATAACGCCTGTTAAGTTGGTGGACAACAAGTTGAGAATCCAAATTCACAACCAATGCACGAATATCGAGGTTAATAGCCTCGGTCAGTAATTCAATGACAACACTATATTCAACGACATTATTTGTGGTACAACCCAGACAAACGCCCTGAAGGTCTACTAACTCACTGTGAGGATCATAGATCACCCATGTCGCAGAGGAAAGGTTTCGGGTACTACGGTAGGCACCATCAGCGAAACCAACGTAAGGTGTAGCAGACATTTGCAAAGAAGTAAAAAGACATAATAAGCGGCAATTATGCCTACACACCAAGCCATACAAGCAAACACACACTGAAAATGCACATGTTGAAAACACTTGTATGTACAAATTAGATGCACGAGATTCATGCATAATATTTTTTCAGATAAAGCCCTTTTCGAGGCTTATCTAGAGGGTTCCCTTCATAATCGATCAGCTCATAGGCCCCTTTTTGCAAAACATGTTTCACAATGTAAGGCCCATGCCATATAGGCTCGAATTTTCCTGCCCCTATCTTATCATTCGCTTGATCATAGAGCATGACTAAATCTCCTTCAATGAAAGAACGAGGATGAACAGCTTGGTTGAAGTGAGGTTTCACTCTCTTCTTTTGTGCTTCAATGACTAGAGAGGCTAGTCGAAGGGTCTCGTCCAACCACTCTAGGTAAAGAAGATGTTCTTCTACCGGGGTGGTGTTTGGGAGCAATTCAACGACTAATTTAAGCAAAGGGATCTCACATTAAATCGGAAGGGTAGCCTCCAGACCGTAAACCAATTGGAACGGGGTGAACCCGGTGGCATCCTTCATTGAACTTCAGTAGGCCCATAAAGCAGAAAACAACATCAGATTCCAGTTGGACTTGTGCATTCCAATGATGCGTTGAAGCATCATGACCAAAACTTTGTTGACAACTTCTACTTGGCCATTGGCTTGAGGATAATACGGCTTCGAACTATCATGCCACAAGCCCTGTTGAGGAGGTAAATCCCCTCTGCGGACAGAGGCGATTCCTACTAGCATAGACCGGGTCTAGCAACAATCATCAAACGCTATAGCGCAAGTTCCTAATTGCAAATAAACAGACCGGCAATAAAGGCCTACCTGGATTCCAAGGCTATTAGTTGTAGGAGAGGTGGTGCTCTCGTTCCTCTGCTCCAGCAAATCACAATCCTCACGATCTTCGTGAATGGACACCTGCACATACAAGGAACAACACAAACACAAGCATAAAATCCGGTATATGCAACTATATTTCAGTTAGAAAAGACATAACTCATCATCATCATAAATAACAACAAGAGTGGAATCATAACCAATAGTTGTTCATTAATAATTAATCAAAGGGGAGTACAACCAATGTTCTGACACTAGATTCTCCTTTGGCAGGTAGTCAGCAGCACATGTCTCGCAAAGCCTGTCGGGAATAAGGACAAACCTCTCTCTTTGGATCTTATACAATAATCTCCTTGCTTGGATTTGGCCTTATGTGAATCAAGAAGGCTCTTGTAGCATGAAGCTTTTGGGAATTTTGGAATTCTGAATCTCTGGAACTAGCTTGCAAAGGAAAATGGGCAAGCTTATATAGATGGAGGAAGGGGAGTTGGGATCATAACCAATAATCATGGGATTGGCCATATCATCAAGGAAGCTTCCATGAGAGGTGGCAAACCACTTCCTCTCTATGGAAATCCATAGTCGAACCACCCAACTCAAGATAGATAGCAGTCCAGGATTTGTTAGGATGAAACTTCCGTCATTTATTTGTTAAAAAACACCTCTGATTATGGTTGGCGCGGGTGCGACTCTATGACAGAGCGCCAATTGGTGTGCCCTCTTTGGAGGATTTGCCCCCTTGGCGCGAGGGCTGCACTATGGAACCGCGCCAATGGAAAAAGAGCTGGGTTTTTCAACAGGAGATGTCTTCAGGGCAAATAAAGCTCATGTTCAGAGGAATGCAATGCAAGTGTTTGTAGGCTATGTCACTTATCATAGGTCCCAGAATGAGTCCTCCAAGATGCGGGAGAGGGGTAGCAGGGACGGTGACAAATTGTTGTGTAACAGATGCCCCCTAAAGCATGAGGCCCCAGAGAGAGAGAGAGGGGTGAAATGCTTTACGAGAACATGTCCAACCGAAAACACTATCGTCGGAAAACCTGCGTGAAGTACAACTGATATCTCAAATACATGATATATGTGGTATGGGCGCAACCATCCATAGCAGAGTACACAATAATCTAGATGCAAGGTATGAACGCAACCATCCAGTGAGGATCGACAAATAGACTCAGGCATGGTCGCAACCATCCAGTGAATGAGTCATGTAACAATCATGATAATCCACAAAATCGCAGCTTGGATCTCAACAGACGAAATCCAAGGTCTTGTGCTCCATCTCGATCTGACAAATACAAGTTCAAGAGCGAATAAAAGGAGTCGAAGTCGACATGCAGTACATCGTCTATTACCAGCCAAGGTGAATTTGTTAACAGACACGAGAGTACCACCAATAATGACAATGGCCCTCAAGGTACACAGGTACAATCTACGACGTGTGAATCAGTGAGCAGCGTCGAACACCATAGAATCATCCCGATGTGGAGAATGATAAAAAACCTCCGTCGAATGTGAAGAACCTACCATTGAGGCATGCAGCCCAAAGCACCGAAGAGTCTCTAGATAGCTTCTGGATAATGAGCTGAAGTCGACAAGAAGTGACCTTGACCGAAGGTGGGCATAATGTTCCATCATCGACGCGAGACAGAGGAAGATAATGTTTTTTTGATCAGGAAATATGAGTTATCAGAGGGAGGTTGATATTTTGCAGAGGTCAACTTCTCTTGAACATATCGGTGGCACGATAGTGGACTTGGCAGTATTTGACATCAATCGATCAAAGGTCATGGCGACAAGGCAAAGAGTAGATCAGAAGTCAAACAGGATCATCCAAACCCACGGAGGCAAGTGAAAAACAAGATGAGATGTTCCCACCCTGACACAAATGCAGACAAATGCCATGTTCAAGAGTGACATACTGCCGACACGACAATGATTCAGGTTCTATTTTCCCCACCATTTCTGGCGAGTACCCCAATTATTTTTATTAGCAAGCTTGACAGGGATAACATATGCTTGTAAAATGTCATTTCGACGGAATCCAATGTCATCAAGTTTTAACGAGTCTGGCAAAGGAAGAACTTGAAGTCTTTTCATGTTTAGAGAGTTTGAAAAGACAACAGAAAAGTAAACTCCAGGGGTGTCCTTTTTCGTAAAGTTGTGTCTCTTGAGCTCGAAAAAGTATAAAACAATGCTCGAAAGAACCGCCCGACCATTACGATCGAGGAGTACTTTTCATGATTAGTGACATCGACCTGAAAAAGTAAAAAAGTGACCGAAATCACGTCGTTTCGTAACCGTTAACGAGCCTGAAATGACAAGGGCCCGACGATCTTTTCGTCTTTACACAGTCAGAAAAGAGCTTAAAGGCGACCGCCTCTTATTTACATTTAACGAGTCAAGAGGAATAACTCGGCAATCTTTTCATCTTTAAACGGTCAGAAAAGAGCTGAAGCAGACCTCCATTTTTATTCTCTTTAACGAGTCAAAAAGGGAAAAAATACTCGGCAATCTTTTCATATTTCATGAGTTAGAAAAGAGCTTAAGGGTGACTCGTCCTAGAGGAATGAGTGGTATAAAGGGTAGCAACTGGTTCCAGTAATGGTGGAATTGCTCAAAACATGTAATGGTCAAGAGGCTGGCTAATAAAACCACTCATTGTTGCGGTCCCTCGGGAAAGGAAAACAAGCAAGTGAAAGCATATGATCGGCCAAAGAGATGGTGGCGATGGGATAAAAACAACCAAGGCTCATCTAACAGAATTGAGCGGATAAAGGCAACAATCACGAGATGCAAAATGGGTATGGGTTCATTTTTACACAAGCTTGAACCATGGAGAACTCTGCTTGGATTCGGTTTCATGTTTACACAAGCTTGAAACGAAAAATTGGGCTTGTTATAAGTTCGCATGCCCCCAGCATAATGACGCAAAACGAGGTACATGCCCCCCAAGCTTCATTGCATTCAACAAAGTGGATGGAATGAAGGTTCACTGTCGAGATCTTGGAAAGACTTGACTCATATTTTACGAGATCTTAATCAAAAGACTCGATTTAGAAAGGGAGTTGTTTCATTTTTTAATGAGGTTGACACAGTAAAAGAACTATCCTCATAACCCATGTTTCATTTTTTAACAAGCTTGACACAAGATCAGGAACTATGCTCGACCAGACCCAGTTTCATTTTTTAAGGAGCTTGACGTAGGAAAGCGAACCATGCTCCGACCAGAACCAGTTTCATTTTTTAAGGAGCTTGACATAGGAAACCGAACTATGCTCCGACTAGACCTAGTTTCATTTTTTAAGGAGCTTGACATAGCAAAACGAACTATGCTCCGACCAGACCTAGTTTCATTTTTTAAGGAGCTTGACATAGGAAAGTGAACTATGCTCCGAACGAACTTCATCACAATGAATAGGAAGTCGTTGCTTCCAAAAGTGTCACTCCCGGTGGAAGGACAACATCTTGGAAGTCAGGACCCAATGCTCCCAGGACACTATGCATGACGGCATCATCACTGGATACAGGCACGGGATAAATAGCCACGTAGTTGACCTGCGGTGGGGCAGATACAACCGGTGGATAAAAACCAGGAGGGGTTGACAACTACACAGGAGGCACCGAGGGACTAAAGAATGATAATTGATCTATAGTCACGATTCTTCCGTCGTGTGGAAAGCAAACCACACGGAAAAGTGAAGAGACAAGGGCCCCCATGGCATAAACATAGTCACAGCCAAGGAGAAGACTGAAATCTAAAGCACCTTGGGTGACCAGTACGTCTATATAGACAGTTTTGCCTCCCAAAGTAATAGGGAAATTCGGGAGGATCCCTAATGGTTGACTGGTTCCTTCGTCAAATGCCAACAGATTCTGTGCGACTGGCACAAGCTGTGGGGAACCCAAAACTTGCAAAGTAGTGAAAGGCATAAGACTGATAGATGCACCCTCATCCAAGATAGTGCCATGTACTGCCTTATCAGAGGCATGTACTGTAATCTGGAAAGGCACATGGGATGGAAGGCGGAAGGTGGTCAAATGACTCCAGTCGAAGGAAACGACTGAACTACTCGGTGGGGGAATCGTAGGATTTCCCCCCTGCTCTACAGGAACCGAAGAAGGACTCTCGGGATCAGCTGGGATAGGAGAGTCATTTTCGGACTCAGGAGAATCTGACGAGACGAGAAGAACATGAGCATGACGCTCTTCCGGAACGGAGTGATCGATGGGTGGTGAACCCGAGTCGACACTCTTTCCGACCAATGGTTGGTCTAGAACAGGCTTAGCACAACCAGGTTCAGAAAGAGGAGGATGGACAAGAGAAGAATCTAAGTCAATCTCATTGTCGACAGGGAGAGGGTCTGAAGAGAGCCTCTGATAACCAACGGGAAGTTGGGGCGAAGATGCTATAAGACTTTCCAAAACAGCGGAAGCTTTATCCATGAGCGGACAAAAGTGAAGGGGATGGTTGCCTTCACATAGCCTACAGGGGAATCAAATCTTCCCTTTCTTCTTACCATTGCAAGTTGATAGGGTAGCATCGCCATGAGCTTCAGAGGACGATGAAGGGCAGGCTGGATCGTGAGACCATGCTTCTAAGATCCTAGGAATGCCAGGACAATCACGAAGAAAATGGTCATCCTTGCACAATTTACAAGGAAACTTAACCTTCCGCGGAAGAGTAGAAGGTGTTCCGACCTGGGATGTACTCGGGGCAGTGGCTGCACTTTTAGCCTCTCGCTTATGAGACTTCTTCTTCTTCGTCTCCTTCTTCTTCTTCTTAGCCACCTGGTTACTTGAAGCCAGACTTTCACCAGGCGAAGTAAAAGATGAGGACGTAGAAACAAGCGAAGAAGGGGAGAGGTCCACCTGGGAATCAACATGATGTTGTTTGGGAGGAGGAACTGATTAACCAATAGTTGAGACATTAGAGACCATAGAGGTTGAGAACAACCAAACAGGCAACCCAATAGTTAACCCAGGAAGGGTAAGGAGCACCAATATTCCCAAAAGGAGGAAAATGACCAGGATTCCCGTCAGAGGGGATTCCTGGGATGGTGGACTCTGGAAAAGTTGCCATCAAAAATTGAGAATCGCACATAGGGCTGAAAAAGAGTCAAGACACACAATCAAACGGCCAACAAACAAAATCTAATAGGGCGTGTGATCGCGGGTGATTTAATTTTTACCACATTGAAATTAAGAAACTTCACCGTTTCATGTTTTAAGAGTCAAGAAACGGATAAAATGTGACTCTATCACTTTCAGATTTGAAACAAGCATGAAAGGACAAGCACTTGGTGATCCTTTCAAATTTAAGGAGTCAGAAAATATCAAATGACTGCTCAGGGGTACTAGGCAAAGAGGGTGTACCAAATAACCGTGAACTGCAATATGCACCTTGGTTTTATAAATGAAAGAGAAATCAACCAAGGACTTTCCGTACATGCAGGCAATCTCCCCGAATGCTGTGTTCGGTGTATCACTGGTATAGGGCAGCAGACTCGGCTTCCTATGGATAAAGGATGATAACCTAGTGGGGTCTCCCCACATACTCGACGGTACGTGGGAGCACAATTCCGTACTAGACCACTATTGAGTCACAGAAGGAGGAATCACCCAACCTTGAGTGGAAACAAAAGTGACTAGGTTTAACGATGCCGGAGCACGTCTCTAGCCTAGACCTCTAAACAATGTGCGTTATGTTCCAATGCGTTGTTAGATTCATTCAGTTCATTTTAAAGTTGATCTTGGATTATGTTTTAGTTTTCAAGCCTTACCGTATGTAATGTCTCAAAATTTCCTAAATGCAAGCTATATGCCACAGTATATCATTTATTCGATGAATGTTAACTATAAGAGAGTTGAGAGCTTTCACACAAACAAAATGATCATAAAACAACCAATGATATCTCTAATGCAGCTAATGGAAATCAAAAAGCTTTTCTTCAAAGTCACTAATCACTAATAACAACGAAAAACTCTAATTCACATTAACTAATGAAAAGAGATGCACTACACAAAATTTGAGAAATGATAATAAGAGAGCAAAAACAAGCAAATTTTGCTCAATGCAAGCACAATCAGATCCCTAAATTGACAAATCAGTCCTTCAAAACCGAGAAAAATCCTAAAGACACAAATGAGCTGTGTAATCTAGGCCCAAAGCGAAACAAGGTGGAGTTCAAGTGAAAAAGAGGTAGGTCACGCAAATAGTGCAATGACATGATTAACAACCACTAAACGAGTACAAGGGAGCAATCAGAAAGTCGACTGGACCAATAAAAGACCAAAAACTCCTAAGGAAGGCTTGACACACAAAGCCACTAGATGCCCTAGGGCTAAAGCGTGGAATTGATAGAAAATGGCAAACAACCAAAGGATGAAGGTTAAAACCAGTCAACAGGACTCCAACACACTCAAGCAGTCGAGAAAATGTATCCAAAGACAAAGACCAAGCTCAAAAGGCTTAAAATCAAGCAAACTTTAGCAGTTCCCAGGCTTGGCGCAACTGTCAGGCTGAAACTAGCGCCTTTTAAGGATTGGCGCGAGTGATATATTGACAGCTAGCACCAATTGGCACGACTGTTACGCAAAAAAAGAGCGCCAGTCAGGTTTGCTGTGCCAAAATGAAAAATAAGCAATCCAAAACCAGGCCAATGATAACCAGGTAAACCAAGAAGCAAAAAACTACAGAAGAACCCAGCCCAAAAGGCTGACCAAGCAAGCAAAAAATCAAGAAACAACCAAAAAGGCAAGACAAGTTCCCCAATGGAGTCACCAAATTGTTGAGGAGGTAAATCCCCTCTATGGACAGAGGCGATCCCTACTAGCCCAGACCAGGTCTAGCAACAATCATCAAACACTATAGCGCAAGTTCCTAATTGCAAATAAACAGACCGGCGATAAAGGCCTACCTGGATTCCAATGCTATTGTTTGTAGGAGAGATGGTGCTCTCATTCCTCTACTCCGGCAGATCACAATCCTCATGATCTCCGTGAATGGACACCTGCACATACAAGGAACAACACAAATACAAGCATAAAATCCGATATATGCAACTATATGTCAGTCAGAAAAGACATAACTCATCATCATCATAAATAATAACAAGAGCGGAACTATAACCAATAGTCGTTCATTAATAACTAATCAAAGGGGAGTACAACCAATGTTCTGACGCTGGATTCTCCTTTGGCGGGTAGTCAATAGCACATGTTTCGCAAAGCCTGTCGGGAATAAGGACAAGCCTCTCTCTTTGGATCTTAGACAATAATCTCCTTGCTTGGATTTGGCCTTATGGGAATCAAGAAGGCTGTTGCAGCATGAAGCTTTTGGGAATTTTGGAATTCTGAATCTCTAGAACTAGCTTGCAAAGGAAAATGGGTAAGCTTATATAGATGGAGGAAGGGGAGTTGGGATCGTAACCAATAATCATGGGATTGGCCATATCATCAAGGAAGCTTCCATGAGAGGTGGCAAACCACTTCCTCTCTATGGAAATCCGTAGCCGAACCACCCAACTCAAGGTAGGTAGCAGTCCAGGAATTTGTTAGGATGAAACTTCCGTCGTTTATTTGTTAAAAAACACCTCTGATTATGGTTGGCGTCGGTGCGACTCTATGACAGAGCGCCAATTGGCGTGCCCTCTTTGGAGGATTTTCCCCCTTGGCACGAGGGCTACACTATGGAACCGTGCCAATGGAAAAAGAGATATTTTAAGGGTTTTTCAACAGGAGATGTCTTCAGGGCAAATAAAGCTCATGTTCAGAGGAATGCAATGCAAGTGTTTGTAGGCTATGTCACTTCTCATAGGTCCCGGAATGAGTCCTCCAAGATGCGGGAGAGGGGTAGCAGGGACGGTGACAAATTGTTGTGTAACAAGCCCAGCTAGGTTGTTAACTCAGTCATCATATGATTACGAAAATGAAAACCGTGATCAGTGATGATAACCTGAGGGACTCTGAATCATGAAATGACATGATTGAATAAAAGTTGTGCTGATGTCTTACCGTCATTAGATAATGTAGGCACCGCCTCAGCCCATTTCATGGAATAATCAACGACAACAATAATATACCCATGCCCCCTGGTCGAGTGAGGTTTACAGGTCATATAATCAATGCCCCATTTGGAAAAAGGGCTGATGGTAATGACAGGGTGCAAAGGAGCAGGAGGCGCACACATCTTTCGTTGGTAGATTTGGCACGCATGACAAGAGCGGATGGCAAGAATGCAAGCCTTGAAAATAGATGGCCAAAAATAACCAGCACGAAGGATCTTCTGAGTAGTATCATACCTGGACATATGACCACCACAGGCGCCAGAGTGGCAGTCATTCAAGACTCGTTCAGCTTCCTCAAATGTCAGACAACGGCAGAGAACAAAATCAGCGTCAACACGGTACAGGGTGTCCCCGATAATGCGATAGGGTTGAGAATGATCTCGAATACGTCGTCGAGCATCCTTAGACAAATCAGGATGAGAGGAGGATGTATGAAGGTAGACAATAATATCCCTATACCATGGATCGAGGGTGCTAATCAAGAACAGAGACTCATCCGGAATATGGTCCTCTAATCAAGAGGGGGCGGTTGCAGATGGTAGAGAGCAGAGCAACTCAACAAAAATGAGGGATTTCTTAGAGTTGGCTGTAGTAAACTCCAAGTCAAACTCTTGAAGGATGACAATCCACTTTGAGTACTTCCCCCCAGTAACTGATGTGACAAGATATACGTCATTGGGTTACAGTCAGAAATCACTGTTGTGGTGTGCAATAATATATAGTGGCAGAAACGTTGGATGGCATGAATGGCTGCCAATGCCAATTTCTCGACATAGGCATATCGAGTTTCCGGGTTAAGTATATTGCAGCTGAGATAGTAGAAAATGTGCTCAGTACCATCATCATTGTCTTGGACCAGAACCATGCCGATGGTGCTATTGGCAACGGCCAAATAAAGAGTATAGTCACGGTGATAATCGAGTGGATGTAACAAAGGAGCAGAAACAAGGAGCGCCTTGAGCTGCTTGAATGACTCTTGCGCAACGGTATCCCAAACAAAAGGGGTATCCCGTTTTAATAACCGTGTATAGCCTTTGGCCACTTCAGCATAGTTTGGAATAAAACGGTGTAAAAAATTTGCTTTATCCTTCAAGATCTGCAATTGTTGCAAAGAAGCAGGGGGAGGAAGATTCAAGATTGCTTCAACCTTAAGGGGATCCAGGCAGATGCCCTCTTTGGAGACGACAAACCCAAGAAGTCTGCCATATTCAATGCAGAAGACACATTTATGCGGATTAAGATGAATACGATAGTGTCGACAGTGAAGAAAGATTTCGCGGAGGTGATTTGGATGGTCTTGGCGCTTTGCTGAATGAGCCGAAAGGTCATCCAGGTAAGACTGTACGATGTGTCAAATATCATGAAACGCATAATACATTGCAAATTGGAAGGTAGCACCGGAATTTTTTAGACCGAAAGGGAATTTCTTATAGGTGAAAGTACCCCACGGACAGATAAAGGCAGTCTTGTGTTGATTTGCAGGCAATATATTGATCTTGTTGTAACCAGAGAAGCCGTCCATAAATGAATAAATCTCACTCCCCGCACACTCATTGATGAGCTGGTTAATGAAACGTGTAGGGTAGTTATCTTTGGGATAGGCATAATTAATGTCGCGATAATCAACACATACCCTAATAGTGCCCTGCTTCTTTGTCATAGGGACAATATTAGAAACCCAATTTGTGAGCGGGATAGGGTAAATAAAACCAGCTTTAAGAAGCTTTTCAACTTTTGCTTTGATAGCTGCAGCCTTTCGGGGGTGCACGGGGAGTAGACACTGTCGAACAAGTTTAGCACCCGGATACGTAGGTATTTCATGCACCACGATGCTAGGATCGATGCCGGGCATCTCTTCATATGACCAAGCAAAAACATCACGAAATTATAAAAAAAGATCGATATAAAGTCGAATTTCCTCTGAAGTACAGGTTACTTCGACATGAATATGCTTAACAGTGCCTGGGTTAACATAGATGTCGATAGGTTGATTTTGCGTAATGTTCCCCATATTGCCCTCAGAGAAAACTTGATGGATTTGAATAGGTGTCTGAAGGGGTTGGGAGGGGACACTGGAAGCAAACTGCTTAAGACAAGTAAGCATAGCTCCATGGGTGGGGAGAAACGAGGAACGATGGTGATGATTAGACCAAGGGGGTTCCTCAAAAGACATAGTCTCGATAATCACTTTATCATAAGGAAAGACTTCTTGTAAGGGGTCCGAAGAAACGCTATCTCTGAGTCAAGGGGGTTGGACGTACGAGTCAAGAGCCCTACTCGAAGGAGAAGGTTTAGAAAATGATAATCTGGAATTAAATAGGAACACAACAAATTATAGATATAACCATAAACATAGAGATGCAGCGGAAATAATACTTCATTTCATTAATGTAAAATACTGAAATATGGTTACAAACAAGAATGGAAATAAACCAGCTAGGGCGATGGTAGCTTATCTTTGAGAAGAGATGTGGCCGCTACATGCCTTTGAACTATTTTACAATGAGGTTCAAGGGCCTTTTTATTATTAAACAATAAGAAAAACCATAAACAACCAAAACCCTAACCCAAGGAGATGTAACACCAAGAGTTTGTGGGCCCCGATGGGGTGAGTTGGACAACCAACTTCCCGAGGTCGCGAATTGGTCATATTACCTCCATTTGACGTGCATGATAGCCCATTGGAAAGATCTCTCCGAGGACAATGACTACAAAGATGATTTTAGACAAAAAACCGCTGACGGTAGATTTCCCAAAAAACGTCGTTTAGGGCCTCAAAACGGCTCCGGAAGTTTAGGACCCGAAAAACTGCTAAAAATAGTAAACTATGCTATAATTAAGGAAGCTGAAAAACTGAAAGAAGCACTGGTGGGGATCCAAGTGGCCACCAATATCCACCTAGATCATTCCTCCCCCCTTAGGAAGCAATGGTCCGCATTGCATTGAGTTCCTCCATGAGATGAGGGAACTTCTACTGAACCTGGTCCCTGGTGAGCCACTTGCCCTGGTGAAGGAGTTGGCCTGCTTCGACAACTCGATACTGTTGGATATTATGCTGGCGAGTGTGCTTGATCTGTATGTCCATGATCCGATCAGTTGCAGCTTGTTCCATGCAATCTGGATTTAGCTCTGTGGGTGTGAGCTATTCTGCAATGTCAGATGTGTTTAGTAATGGTGGAAAGTATGGCTGAAGGCGGTCCACATTGAACACTGGGTGGAGGCCAAGGAATGGGGGAATGCTGAGCTCAAATTCACTGTCTCTCACAGCTTTGGTAATGGTGTAAGGACCATATTGGAGTGGTTTGAGTTTCCGATAGGTTCCGGTAAGGCGTTCCTTTTGTAAATGCAACCAGACTTTGTCACACATCTAAAACTTGTGTGGCACCCGATGTTGATCATGTCGCTACTTGTACTTGGTATTTGACTTATCCAGAATGTCATGGACTCGTTGGCGAATATGTTGGATGTGCTTAATGAAGTTTTTTGCCTTATCTGTTTTGGACTGGACATGAGTCGAATCTGCGTGAATAGCTGCAAATGGCATGGCCACATCGATGGGACATAGTGGTTGGAATCCCAAGCCCACCTGAAAAGGGATATGGCCAGTCAAGTTGTGGAGAACCCGGTTGTAGTTGTGTTGAACATAGGGGAGGCTCTCGTCCCATGTGCGTGGATGCTTTGAGTTGTACATGCGCAGAATGTGTACGATCATCTTGTTGACGACCTCTATCTGGTCATCAGTTTGAGGATGGAAGGCTGTGGACTTAGTGAGTTTGGTGTCCAACATCGACCAGAGACTGGACCAAAATGTACTGAGGAACTTGCTGTCCCGATATGAGATGATAGACTGTAGGATCCCAAAGTGTACACACACTCGTTCAAAGAAGAGTTTAGCAGTAGCTTCTGTTGTGATATTCTTCTTGCAGTCCGTCATAATGGCCATCTTCGAGAACCTGTCGACGACCACAAAAACATAGTCATTTCCATGCTTAGTAGAAGGAAGGCCTGGCATGTAATTCATGGAGATGGATTCCCAAGGTCGACTAGGGGTAGGCATCGGGGTATAGAGGCCTTGCTTCTTGATGGTTGGTTTGGCAATGGTGTAGGCAATGCATGATCTGATGTACTTCCTGACATCATGTCGAAGATTCAACCAATAGAAATACTTCTGCAAAATTGCCACCATTGTTTCGACCCCGAAATGCCCAACAACTCGACTGTAGTGTGATTCCCAGATCATCTTGGCACGCTCGCTTAAAGGAACACAAAGGTGACCCAGGTGGCATAATAGGTCGTCCTAGAGGTGAAAATCTGGAACATGCTGACCCTCTAAGAATGTCAGGTATTTGTGGCCGAATTCGAGGTCGCTTTTGTAGAGCAATGGCCAATCAGAAGTCTAGTGCCCACAAGAGTTGAGCACGATGGTTAACGCCATGATCGGTGGTCGACTGAGGCAATCTGCAACATTATTGGTGCTTCCCTTCTTATACTTGATATTCAAATGGAAATGTTGCAGGTTGTGGACCACTTCTAATGGCGATCATTCTGTAATTTCCCTTGGGTCTGTATGAACTGCAAGGGTCAGTGGTTTGTGTGGATGACCGTTTCCTTCCCCAAAATGTAATGCTTCCATTGTCGGTAGGCTTGCATAATGGAATACATCTCTTTGTCATAAGTGGTATACTTCCAGACTATGTCTGAGAGTGTATGCCTGTGTTGAGTAAGCACTGCCCCAATAGCATAGTTAGAGGCATTTGTCTCGACCTCAAATGGTTGTTGCAAGTTTGGTAATGCAAGAACTGGTGCTGAGCAGAGGTGATCTTTCAACTCTATGAATGCCTTCTGTTGAGATTTGGACCAAAAGAATTTTTCTTTTGCTCCTCCCTTGGTGACTTGACTCAAGGGCCAAGTAATATGAGAAAATTCCAACACGAACCTGCAGTAGAAGTTGGCAAGGCCTAGAAAGCTGTGAAGCTCTGTCAGAGTGGTTGGAGATGGCCAATCCTGAATGACTTGGATCTTAGCTGGATCCACATGCACCCCCCATTAATCAATAATGTATCCTAGATACTGAACTTGGGTCATGCCAAAAGTGCATTTCTCCAAATTGGCACATAACTTGTGTTGTCGCAGTGTTTGGAGAACCTGTCGGATGTGGTGGAGGTGCTCTTCCCAACTCTCGCTAAAGATCAAGATGTCATCCAAGTATACCACTACAAATGAGTTGGTGAATGGGCGTAAGATGTCATCCATTAGCCTCATGAAGGTTGCAAGAGCATTCGTTAATTTGAAAGGCATAACCAACCATTCGAAAAGGCCCTCCTTGGCTTTGAAGGAAGTCTTCCACACATCGGAGGGTTCGATTGGTACCTGGTGATATCATGACTTCAAATTGTTCTTGCTGAAATATTTTGCCCCCTTTAGTTCATCCAGGAGGTCATTAATCTGTGGGATTGGGTACCTATCACAGATAGTGATCTTGTTTAGCACCCGATAGTCAATACAGAGTCTCCAAGTCCCATCCTTCTTCTGTACTAGCACGATCGAGCTCCCACAGGGCGATGAACTCGGACGGATGTGACCTTTTTGCAGCAGCTCCTGAATCTACCTCTTGATTTCATCGTTCTCCATAACAGAGCGCCGATAGATTGGCCCATTGGGTAGCGGCACACTTGGGGTCAGATCAATGGAGTGCTTGACCTGACAGTGCAGAGGAACCCCTACTGGGGAGGTGAAGATGTCCTCATACTCCTCCATGACCTTGTCCATCTGTAGTTGTTATGCGGAGGGGCCATGTCTGGAGGTCGTGGTCACCGTATTCTTCTTTTCTTGAGGGAGCATCATCAGGAAAACAAATTTCTCGGTTTTGGAAATGAGCTTACTACATTGTTTTGCAATAACCAAAGAGATGGTGGTAAGTGGTGCTACCTCTAGTATCCTGTACAACTTATTTCCCAAAGTAACAATAACAGCATGGGGCCTTGGTTTATACACAGTATGTCGCTTCCACAAGTATGGTTGTCCTAATAACACATCACAAACTTCAAGGGGAGCAATGTCACATAATGCCTCATCCATGAAGGGCTTGATGTTGTATGGAAGGCGACACTGTTGGCTCACGCGAAGATCCCGTCCTTGGTGCAGCCACCAGATGGTGTATGGTTGTGGATGCGCTGTGGTCAATAAGCCCAGCCACTTCACGACCTCTACCGAAATGAGGTTCTTTTGGCTCCCATTGTCGACAATGAACTATAGCGGGGAGCCCTTTACCCACATCTGGGAGTGGAAGAGACGCTCTTCCTCCTCTGTATCTTCGGGTTCCTCCTTCTAGATCTTCGTGGTGGAAACAGTGGCATTGGGATCCGCATCGATAATCTGCTTCCCTTTTTCATTCCCCTCATCAGGTTCTGACTCAGAGTCAGAACATGCATCTGATTTTGAAACCTTTAGCTCGGCCACCATTAACTGCTTGGCCTGACACTCATTTGTGTTGTGAGTGGAGCTCTTATGGAACTCACATCACTTTCCTATCTCCTTTTTTGGCTTCGCGGCACTGTTCTTTGCTTGTAGCTTTGGCGGGTTGTCTTGGGCCGCCCCACCTTGGCTTTGTCCTTTGTTCTACGATTTTGGGGCACTTTTCCCTTGTTTTGGATTCGCAGACCCAAAGTCTCACTTCTTCTATTTAAACTTTTGCTTGACCTTGACGGCATATCGGTATGTCATGCTGAGTGAGGAGATGTGTAGGAATTCTATTTCTTCTTGGATGTACTTTTGCATGCAGCCATGGTATTTGAGTACCAAATGCTGCTCTGTATCCTTGATAGCCAACTTTGTGTGAAGGGTATGGAAAATATTGGTAAACTCCGGTACATCTTGGTCCCTTCCCTGCCACAGTGTGGTCCACTTTATGTATTGATCCTCATAGCTTCCGATAGGGTAGTACTACTCCTTGATGGCATCCCGAAATGAATTCCAAGTCTGTGTGACTGAAAATAGTGAGCCTGTACTTTCATCCTTCTTCTCGCAGTAGGTTTCCCACCAATCCTTGACGTGGGGCGCTGCTTTGAGAAGAGCGAAAACAATCTTTTCTTGACTGGAAAAATCATGAACAAAAGAATAACCCTCTAGCACATTTAACCATTTATCAACGGCATTTGCGTCTATCTAACCCTCGAATATGGGGATTTCAAAATTAACTTGTACCTTAAATGGTGTGGTATTTCCAGAGTTGGTGTTGGAAGCCGATGCGTCGCCCCTAGGTAGCCGCTAAAGGATTTGGGCAAAGTTGTCCATCATCGTGTTCCTTTGTCGCTCGATGGCTTCTTCGAGCAAAATTTTGATAGGATCTCCTGCTCCCTCGTCTTTATTTTCATCCGCCATGGGAGGCCGTCAGGATTTGCGAGGCTGGTCTTGCAAAGGTTCGACCAGTTCAAGCTCTAACTCCTTATATCCCGACCTCGTTGGGGACATGCAAAGAAAAACATAGAAGAAAAGCAGACCGTTCTGATACCACTGATCCGGATTTAAACAGGAATGTAACAAATTATAGAGATAACCATAAACACAGAGATGCAGTGGAAATAATACTTCATTTCATTAATGTAAAATACTAAAATATGCTTACAAACATGAATGGAAATAAACCAGCTAGGGCGATGGTAGATTATCTATGAGGAGAGATGTGATGGCTACATGCCTTTGAACTATCTTACAATGAGGCTCAAGGACCTTTTTATTATTGAACAATAAGAGAAAACCCTAAACAACCAAAACCCTAACACGAGGAGATGTAACACCAAGAGTTTGTGGGCCCCGTTGGGGTGAGTTGGACAACCAACTTCCTGGGGTCACGAATTGGTCATATTATCTCCATTTGACGCGCATGATAGCCTGTTGGAAAGATCTCTTCGAGGAATATGATGGAAAAGACGATTTTAGACAAAAATTTGTTGGTGGTAGATTTCCCAAAAAACGTCGTTTAGGGCCTCAAAACAACTTTGAAAGTTTAGGACCCGAAAAACTGCTAAAAATAGTAAACTGTGCTATAATTAAGGAAACTGAAAAAACTGAAAGAAGCACTGGTGGGGATCCAAGTGGAATTAGTGGGTGGCCACCAATATCCACCTGGACCAAATGAGGCTGATGTGGAAACAATTTCGATGTAGTTGAGCTCGACAGGACTCAATGGCATCACATAGCCCCAAGATTCTACCTAATCAGCGGGAGGAAGAACCCACAGGTAAAAACGAACAGAAATCATATTAATGGGAGGGATGTTGGGAGGTGAGAGTGAAAAAACACCCATAAGGGCAGGATCTTTAAAAAGTCCAACACCCACACTCTCATACGGAACAAAGATATGCTCCACGAAAGGCATGTTGCCATCAGAAGAAGAGGAAGTGAAGAAGGATGGCTGGTCTACCGTGACAATCTTCCCTTGATGGGGAAAACGAAGGACACAAAATAGAGATGAAGCCATAGCTCACATGGCATATGTCCAGCTTCGTCCTAAGAGGAGGTTGTAAGTCAAATTGGCATCAACAACTTCAACCTCAACTTCGACTGTCTTCCCTTCCAAGGTAATAGGCAGACGTGGGAGTATACCATAAGGACAAGAATCTCTCCCATCGAAGGCTTCCAAGGAATTGGGAGACTGGCTCGGGGTTGGAAAATCGATAACTTTCCAACAAGCAATGGACATGATGCAAGTAGAAGAGCCTTCAGCAATAACAACGCGGTGAATAGTCTTAGAATTGATGATGACTTTAATAAGGAAGGCTATTTGGTGAGGCAGTCTCGGTTCATGATTTTCCATGTCAAAAGTGATCAAATCCGAGTCAGCCGGGTCAATGCCACTAATGGCCGATAGCAACGACTTCCTCTGGGAGGGACAGCTCTGGAGGACCTCTAATGCGGACATAGGAGAAGGAGGTTGGGCTAAGTCCTCAACGATGCTATAATGCTGGGCAGCACGAGCATTAGGGTTGTAGGAAGACTTTCGGAGCACTCCTTTAGGAGGAGGTTGAATGACCGGCTCAGTACTAGGTTGCTTGATATGGAGCGGACCCAAAATAGACGGAGGAGCACTAGAGGGGACCTCAGTTTCCTTCCCGGTGGGTGAAGGATACTCTTTTGACCGTGTACTGATATGGATGGGAATTGTCCCAGCCATAAAAACTTCAGAGCCGAAGGGGGAAGAGGATTGAGATGGATCAGCCACCATTTGAGTCTGTTGCGAGCGAAAAGGCTATTTGAGCACAGCAAGAGTCCCAAGGGTACCTTTTAACAAACGACTAACTTCAGACAGCCTTGGGCAATCTTTAGTATAGTGATCCTCATCACAAATAAGACGAGGATACTTAGGTTTTCACTTGGCACCTTCCTTGGCTGGAGGCTTAGGGGGATCCTGCTTTGGTTGATCGACTTTATTCTTTCCTTTTCCCTTCTTCTTAACTTTCGAGTTTTTGTCTGCCGCGGTGGACTGGACAACGTTAACGTTGGAAGTTTTACCAGAATTGGATGAAGCCTGAGAAGCATTTTCATTTGGAGCATTAGACTTTTGCTTTGCAGGATTGGCAAAAGATTTTATAGAGGACGCGTTAACGGAACCGATGACACCATCAACAGATGGCGTTGTCAGAGCTTGGGAAGTTCCAGGTCGCAGGGTGTCTGGTAAATAATCATATAGCGTACCAGACTGGGGGTAAACCAAGTCAAGGTACTGAGCACACGCAATGGCCTGCTCTTCAGTTACACATGCCCCCATAGCAATGTCTCGGGCTATCAGAATGATGAACGAGGTTGTAAACCAGTCAGTCAGTAGGTGGTCGGGGATCCAGAACTTAATTAAATGATGATGCTGCCTCCATTCATGGATGTGATCAGAGATATGCGTAGCCATGTTCTGTTTCAAAGATGTCAAGAGATGTGTGCCCGTTTCATATCTAATTGGTAACTGAAAATGAGTTAAAAATGCCATAGCCAACGAGTTAAAGTCCTGAAAATTTCCGCGAGCTAACTCAATATATTATTTTGTGGCAGAGCCAGTGAGAGTCCATTAGAATAGGCAGAGCCGGATTGAATCATCAAGCCATGAATTCGATGAACACCATAGGTGATAGGTCATGACATGAGCTTGAGGATCTTCTCCAGCCTTACCATCGAATTTGGGACAATCACCGGGAATCTTAGTTGGAACAGGTAGCTAATACAGATTATGAAGGATAGGATCATTTGTTAGTTTGGACACATCCGGTAATTCCAATGTCGCCAAAAAGGGTAATTAAGGGTTGAAGGACATCTGAGGCTGTGGAAAAGAAACAACACCAGAGTTCCATCCAGTTCCCGGTTGCCCCCATTGATTTTGTTCGGACAAATTTGGCCCATAAGGGTTTTGTTCGTAGGGATTTTGTCCATAGGGGTTATAGTTGTAACTAGATGGTTGACCATGGATTTGACCCCCTGCATTCCACTGATTACCAACATGACCCACAAGAGGAACATATGGTTGTTGAAAATTCTGATAAGGGTTAACCTGTGGTTGTTGATAATTTTGGTATGGGGCAAATTGAGTTTGCCCTTGGGGCTGCTGGAAACCATAAGGCGGTTGGGCTCCAAATTGAGCCTGGGGGCTAGGCTACTTTTGATGAGCATGTTGGGTTTGAAGTCCAACTTGAGTTTGAAGACCAGATGGGGTCTGGAGCCCAGACTGGGGCTGAAAACCGGGTGGAGCTTGAGAAGCAACAAGCGTTTGAGTGCCCCGTTGAGCAGGCCCAGATGGATGTCCTTGGGAGCCATCTGGCTAGAAGGTTGACCTGGTTGAGATTGAGGTTGACCCATTTGCCCAGAAGTTTGAGCTTGCTGGGTATGGGGTTGAACTTGCATAACCAAGGGTTGCCTTGACTGACCAGATGGTTGAGAAGACTGAACAATTGGTTGGCCTTGTTGGATTTGAGGTTGACCAATTTGTCCAGAAGTTTGACTAGGCTGGACAGCGGTTGGCCTTGTTAGATGTGAGGCTGACCAACTTGCCTAGAAGGGTGACCTTGCTGGATACCAGGTTGTCCTTGTTGGATGTAAGGTTGTCCTGGATTACCAGAAGGTTGCTCGAAGTATGTGAAAGATGAACCACTGAAGGCCGAAGGTTGTCCCTGGAAGGGTTGTCCTTGTGGGCCAATAGGTTGCCCTGGATAAGGTTGACCGTAATACGGTTGTCCGTGAGGCAGCTACCCGTAAGACGACTGACCTTGATGGGGTGGTCCTTGAAAATTTTAAGGTTGTGCTTGGCCACCATGATAAGTGATGGTACCCCAAGCAACAGAGAATGGAACCGAGACCTCAACTGTAGGTTGAGATGGCATAGGTCTGGGGTGATAAATATGATTTCCTCGAGAATCATAATAATGAAACGGATTTTATGGATCCAGATTCCGAAGAGCTTGGAAATATTGATCATATGCCCCCCTTGCTGGAATGGAACCAGAAGAAGGTGGGGCACTCAAGGTAGGATTAACAACTCCAGATGCAGATGCTGACAGACCACTATTTGTAGGACCAGCTAAAGGTCCAACAACAGTGGTCACAACTAAAGATGCAATGATGGTACGGACAAAAGGGGCTGAAGAAGCCACACAGATGGTTGGAATAGTCAGAACAGATGTGACAGTCACATTGTGAATCTGGGGCATAAAAGGCTCCAAAGTCGGAGTAATGTTACGAGACCACATGGAACTCGTAAGGGGAGATCTAGAACCCATGATATCCACCAAAGCATTATAGTGTAAAGGCAACGTGATACCAAGAGGGGTGACATGGAAGGGTGAAGTTTCCGTAGGTATAGGGATTTCACAGCTTGCCATAAAGGTTTCTTCACCCGGGACGGGGTTCGTATCATCCATGTCGGAGGAAGACATTGGGATCGAAACACCATAAGGAGTAACGAGAAAGTATTCTTCGGAAGGCTCCCAAATGGGGTTCCAATTAATATCATAATACTCGTCCTTTGGAGCGTGAGAGTTAAGCGCTTGGATACTCGACATGATAGGGAGAGTATCGCTAACAATCAGTACCTCAGAAGTGACAGCAGATGGAGATCCTTGGTCACTTGGAACAGGATACATGATCGGTGATTCCGCCAGGATGATTTAACTCAAAAACCTAGGGAAAACTAACGAGTAAGGAAAATAACCCTACGCAAACTAAAAGACAAACAAGATCTAACAAGGTAAATGTGAACGTGGCCGAATAAATTTTAAGACACAGGAACAGAACTTGACCTTTTCATCTTTAAAGAGTCGAGAAAAGGACAAAAAGATGACTCCAGTCACCTTCGAATATTTAATGAGCCTAAAACGACAAGTGCTCAGATGGACCATTTCTTTTAAGGAGTCCGAAAAGGAACGAAAGTGACTACTTTGGAGAACTAGGCAAAAGGTTTACCAAACAATCCGTAAAACTGCATATACACCTTGGTGATCATATGGAAACCAAGGACTTTCCATATGGCAGTCAATCTTCCTGAATGTTGTGTTTGGTGCATTACAGTTTGCAAGGCGGCAGACACAGCTTCCTAAGGATATAGGATGATAACCTAGTGGGGTCTCCCAACATATACTTGATGGTATTGGGAGCGCAAATCTGTACTAGCAGCTATTGAGTCACATAAGGAGGAATCACCCAAACTTAAGTGAAAGCAATAGTGACTAGGTTTAACGACGCCAGAGCACATCTCTAGCCTAGACCTCTAAATAATGTGTGTTACATTCCAATGCGTTGTTAGGTTCATTCAGTTCATTTTAGAGTTGATCTTGAATTATGTTTCAATTTCCAGGCCTTACCGTATGTATATCAAAACCTAGGATGTAGCTAGAATGAGTAAAGCATATTTCATTTCGATGAATACCTACTTACAGAAAGGTAGAGAGATCATTCCCAGGCCAAGGCAAAACCAAGACCAACAAATGCAATCACTAAGAGGCACAATGCATAAACACATCAATTTCTACAGTGCATCGATACTACTAATGACAGATTCAAAGTTTGCGTTCCAATTTCTCAAACATGAAAAACTTGAAATGCAAATGTACTTTCACTTTTGTATACTAATGAATGCAATCTTTTGATTTTGATAACTTTGAATTCTAAAGAAACAAATGAGCAAGCGTGAACCAATTGATCCAAACAATTGTAATCTATGTCTGGTAGTGAAAAATCAAATCAATATGAAAATTGGTTCAATAATTGACACTAAGCATCAACCAACAAGAAACAAGCAATGGACAAAACTCAAGCAAACCAACAAGATGGTTGCGGATGAACCTTGGACAGACAAGCAACCAAGCCAAATAATTCAAAACTTGAAAAGCTAGGCCACGAAGCCAAAAATACAAGATTCACTCAATGAAGCCAAAGAGTAAGCACCTTAACGAGAAGCAATTAAAACAAACTAATAGGTAAGGGAAAGACAACAAGGGATTAACAAGACTAGTAAATTTAGGAGGTAGAATTGAAAAAAACAATTCTACAGGAATCATCGCGGGCATAACACCAACAACTAGGGACGATCAACCACTAGTCGTAGCAATAGAGCAACATCGTCGCGAGAGTACACGTCTTTTACGCGACGGGCTGATTTCAGGAACCATCGTGACTGTACGACGTACAAACTTTGAAAACAAAGACAAGGCGACGTCGGCACGACTGTTAAGCTTTTTCCATCAACAAATTTAAAAACAATGGAAAATGAATGAAAACTCCCAAACAAAGACTAGACTATCCTTACAGACAATAAAGGGATTTCCCAGATTGACCCAGGTAACCCAAAAGACTGATGGTTCAACCCCAAAATTTAAGAGACACTAATCAAAATCAAACAAAAGCAAACAAGAGAAAAAAACATAGGAAGGACTGCTCAGCAGAGTCGCCAACTTGTGATGCAGGAAAGTGTTCCCTCTGCAGACAAAGGCAGCCCCTCTAGCCCTAAAGTGGGTCTAGTCATAATAAAGACAAAACAATAATTGTTTCCCTTAAATAGTCATCGTTGGAGGCCTACCTCAAACCGGTGGTTGATGAAGTTCCGTTGCGCTGCTCCAGCTTCCGTTTCCTTCTCCTTAATGAGCAATCAACCTAAAACAACACAAGAAAGCACTTAACCGAGAAACAACAATGATCTATTTACTCATAAAGTTAAGAAATCATGAGCTACCAAGTAAATTACATACAAGACATAGGAAATCATCATTGATTGTATTAATAATGAATCAAGAGCAAAGCTTACAATTAAGTCTTGACGTCGCAATCCTTCTCGGAGGGTCCAGCCAATATGTTTTTCAAGCATTCACTCTTCAAGGATGGATCTCCCAACATAAACAATATCTCTCTCTCACTTACAAGCTTTAATACAAAGTTAAGGGCACTCCATAACCTCTTACAAGCTATTAACAATCCCACACTTGTCACACTCACACCACATCTATCTATCAAACTCAAAAGCACTAGCAGCACTGTCCAACCAAAAGAACTAGTAGATCATAGCAAAGGTGAGTGCTTTTATAGGAGAAGAATTCTCCATGAAATGAGGGAGGAGGAGCTCATCCTCAAGGAAGGTAGCACAAAAGATGGAACTACCATTCCAAAGGGGGAAGGGCGACCCAAACTGACCCAACAACTAGGTCTAGAGACATCCAGAAGGCCGACTGTTGGAACCAATTCGCCCAATCTGGATCATCGCTAGCCGTAAACTAAGTCTCCGCGACGACATCGCTAGGAGGCAATGCACGCAGACCCAGCGTCGCTATATATAGCTCATAACCTCGTGTCAGGTCTCGAAATCTGATCGTCGCGGGAAACAGAGGTACACTTGCGACAAAGTCCCGATGAGATCGTTTATGACATGGGATCGTCACGTATATTAAGGATTTACTTGCAACGAGATAGAAACTTAGGGAATGAGGGTCAATTTGCAGCATCAGAGAGAATTTGCTTAATCTTCTTATATTAGTGGGAAGATATGAATATGTTTATTTGACACATGACATGGTAGAGGGACTAAGATGAGGACAATGACAAATTACTGTGTAACACCAACATAGGCCTATTGACCAGGTACTTCAACGCGAAGTGATTCATATACATCTTAAAATGGCCCCCTAGCAAGTAGTGCTTATACTTCTGGAACACATACATCATAGCTAGCCCTTCACGCTCAGTGGTGGAATAGTTCTTCTCTACTTTGGATAATCTTCGACTCACGAACGTGATAGCATGATCCAAGCCTTCTCCGCCAACCTGTGTTAGCACTACTCCCAGCGCTATACATGACGCATCGACATGTACATGAAATTCTTCCTTCCAGTCCGGGAAGACTAGAATCAGCGCGGTGACCATCTTTTCTTTTAATATATCCAAGCTCTTCTTACAATCATCATTCTAGTAGAATGTGACATCCTTCTTCAACAATTTCTCCATAGGCGCAGTGATCTGGACATAGCCTTTGGTAAACTTTCTATAATAGCTCGTATGTCCCAGGGTGGTGCATAGCTATTTCACACTCCTTGGTGCTTCCAAGTTCAGTATCACTGCGATCTTTGCGTGGTCTACCATCAATCCTTGTCTGCAAACCACATGCCCCAATAAGTTCTCTGAAGGAACACAAAACAAACACTTCTTAAGATTGAGCACAATCTGGTATCTTCGACAAGTATCCAACATCAGGCACAAGCTTGTTACATGGCATTTAGCCAGCCCAAATATAGTCCAGTCATCAAAATATACCTCTAGGAACTTATGAATAAATTCCTTGAACGCAACAACAACTATGCGCGAGACGATCGCAGGCGCGTTCTTTAATCCAAACGATATTACAGTGTATTGAAAGCAACTCCACTCAGTCACAAAGGTTGTCTTGCTCCTATCCTCCAGTGCGATTTTGATCTAGTGGTGCCGAGAGAACCCATCAGTGAAGGAATATGCTTCCTGGCCACCTACATTGTCCAACACTTCATCAGTGAACGAAGTCGGGAAAGGATCATGTACATAAGCGTCATTCAGCTTTCTGAGATCCACGCATATCCTTATTTCATCCTTTTGCTTCTTTCCCTGTACCACCATTGGACTTACCCAGTTAGATTCTTCCACAGGCTCAATGATTCCTGCCACAAGCATCTTCTCTTGCTCTAAGTGGACCTTTTATTTATATTTCAGATTGAGACGATAAGGCCTTTGCTTAACCGGCTTTGCATCAGGTTTCAATGTAATCTTCATCATTCCTAGGTCCTCGATTATCCCTTTCAGATCTGTAAACTTGGTAGGGAATAAATCCTGGTATTCGCGGAGAAATTCAGCAACCTTATCCGCCATCGCGTTGTCCCAGTAGTCTCTAATCTTCGCAAATTTGGGTTCTGCCTCCGTACCTATGTTTACTTGTTTTGTTTTCAACAATGTGGCTATATCAGGGTTCTCAATATGTGATCCTTGAACCTCGTGGTGACCTTTTGTTTCTAGAATGTTAATCTTCTGCAGATCCTCGTCCTCTTCTTCAGCAGTTACATTATAACATTATAGCACGCAACTCAGCTGAGTAGCCCATTCAGGCTGAATCATCTCTAAAGGATTTTGCGGTATCCTAAAGATTGTTGCTTTCACTTCTTGTAGTGCTTCATCGATACTGTCAAACCCGTCCTCAAAATTGAATGTCATCATGAACCCTTCACGCAAGATATCCCATTTGCCTGTCCCATGGTGAAGCTTTGTTTCTATGTACCAATTCATCGGGACCACATCCAGGGTATGACAGAACAAGTGCACCCATTCAGGTTGAGGCTTTTCTCCATAAGCCTAGATCCATTTGGCCAAATGTGCATGTGGGTCATCCTACCCATCATATTTGTCTGTCATTTGCATCTTTAGCTTCCCAAAGCGAGTTCTCATCATTGTCCTACATTTGCGCCAATCATCAAAGCTTCCCTTGTGCATACCCCACAGCCTCGCGAGCGTAGCGCACAGTGCCCAGTCCAATGCCTGGAAGCGCTGCTTTTCTAGTACCTCCCTTTCAAATGCATCCAAAAAGATATCTACCTTATTCAGACCATCATAAGTAGACATATTTCTTACCTCTGAGGACACACAACGATTGGGTCATCATGTTGCAATTTAGTGTAGTTACTTCATGTAACCAATTCTACCAGCGTTCTAACTCTTCATCGAATTTCGAAGTGCAGGAACTCTCACGATCCCATGTAATCCGTCCATCCGCGATGGGGTTCACCCAATCTTGGTCTCGTGCTATTATCTCATAGATACAGTCTAGATCGTCATCACTCTCATAATCGCGGACTGGTTCCGTATAACGAGATCCTTCAGTAGGATCGAGGGCTACTACTACGTGCAACGATTTCTTCTCAAAGACCATCTTTTGCTTCTTTAGATTGATTACCCCGTTCATATCAGTAGCCCAGTCAATTCCTAGGAGTGTAGGATAGGGATTGTTATCATCCACTATCTCTATTACTTCAAAATTAGCCAGTGCGCTCGCTCCCTCAATATCCACAGTCACCCCTTGTAGTTGCCCCATGGGGATGATCTTCTGCTAAATGGCCATCCTTAGCTGAATCGGAGACCATTCTAATACGGGTCTCCCCATTCGTTCCTAAGTCTGCTTTGGTAGGACGTTCGCGTCTAACCCTAGGTCCAAGATAACCCGATCCATCTCATACTCTCATATCTGTGCGGTCAGTCTCATCTCTCGTCCCGTCCTTGTTTTATGCTTGCCAAACTTTCATATGACGTGTGGCTCACCCGGCGCGGTTCCAACGCATCTATTGATGAGCTCTTGTAACCCTTTCACAGCCTTACTATCACGTAGTAGCTTCATACAGGTCTCCAGGAAAGTTGTGAGCATAGAGGGGTCCATCTCCTGCTCGGGCTTATCCTTGCTTCTTGAGGTGGAGGCCTTAGCGAAGCTCTTCTTAGCTTCCATGAAGGTTTCACGTGCACGCTCCAAATCAAACTTAAACTCCTTCGCCGGAGCTTTGCGAACCCATGCACTATCTTCTGGTTGTTTCCCCTTGTCATCTCCCATCGTGATTCTTGGATCCTCTTTGCGCGGCTCAAAACTCATCATCTGCAGGTTCTGAGTCGACGAAGGTCGTAGCGCCCCTTTATCACGTATCCTTGCTATCAGTGTAGGACAATCTTATGTTTCATGATCAAACAACGTGTAATACTTGCACGATAGATGTGTTAGATTAGTGTAGTCACATGCATAATGTCCTGGTCCACTGCAATTGTAGCAAATCAACTGTCCACAACCTCTGCCAGGTCCTCCTCCACCTCAGCCTCATCCCCGCCGTTGAAATCTTGTCTGCGCCATCCCTGCGCTCTGGTCAAGGGGTCGCGTTTCGCCCTAAACCCTATAGGTGAGAGTTCTATCTCATCAATTCATAACTCCTGCAAGTATGCTCATCATGCCCTACTGACCTACAAAAGTTGCAGAATAGTTGTTGTGGTGTCTATGCAAACTTCTGCAGCAAATGATAGTTATTCGTGGCATGTTTTCCTGCTACCTGACAAATAGCGCACCATAATGCAAGCCCCACACTAGGTCCTGCTTGAGCTTCTGGCCTTAAAGGCATCGGTCCTCCTCTCGAAATAAAGTTCACAAAGACCGAGCAATGGTCTTTGTCATGACCCTGACTCTTGCATTTCAAGCACCATACCTCCTCGCGCACCTTTGGTCGAACTGTACTGTCCTGCTTCAGACTTTGCATCTCAAGGCATAGATTCTTCAACTGCGCATGGATCTACTAAACTCCTAGATTTGGATCTTGCATCAGCGTTTCATGTAGTATCATGGAAATCTTCAAGGCCTCCACCTGAGTGGTTATCTTCTACTGTGACAACGCAACCCTTAAATGTGGCAGTAGCGAAGCCACAAACCACTCGCGATGATGTTCGTTTGTCAAATTCATGTTGGCTTCATGTATTGTACACTTCAACCTCTAATCTAGTTCCCAAGGTGTCTCGCCTGGTTGCATCGCGATTTCTTTGAATTCCACAATCGACTGTGCCTCATATTTAGGCCTACTGAATTCTCTATTCAGTGTTGCCTGGATGGCTACCACTCCAACGTGCAGGTTATCATTAGAGTACTTAATATACCAAGTTAGTGTGCGATATTGCAGAGCACTAACTAGTGTCGCCTTCTTTACATGATCATCTGTAACACCTTGAGCTTCCCATACAACCCTCACAATGAACCAAAATTGGTCTGGGTCCTCATTTCCCAAGCCTTTGAACAAAGGTAGCTTCATTGTATTTGCCATAATGAACTACGGTGGAGGTGGTACAGATGAAGTTGGAGGCAATGGTGGTGAAGTCAGAGGTGGTGTGGGCAAAGGTGGTATACGCGGGAATCCTTGTCTTATTATCTGAATAGCACTTCGCAAAGAGACCTTTGCTATCCTTTCTTCATCACCTCGTGGAGGTGAAATCAAGGGACTATACTCTGTACCCTTTTTTCCCTCGTTCCTGTAAGTTTTTCCGCTTCACGTAGTTCCAAACATCAAGGTAGCTGCATAACCTATTTTTCGCACAATAGCATTTTAATCCAAGTATTCAAAGATCTCACATACTTACCTCGCGGTCCTTTGAAAAGGTGTCGCTCTGCCTCGCAGTAGCTAAATGAGGTGTCGACAGTAGATTCAGTCACAAATCCTCCTATGACATGATCGAGCCAATGATCGACAACATGGGCAATCTTATCCTTAGATGCTTCCAATTTTTGTATTAGCTTCAAGGTCGACACAACAAGACCGTCAAGTTTCCACCTTCCTTGGTTATCTGCGACCTTGAGGATCCACTCATATAGCGCAATAGGGAAGGAGCATAAAAAGATCTCATGGATCTCTGTATATAAGTATCTGTCCAACCATTGTTCCTTCATTAGTTTTAGGTTCCTATTCTCCTGCACCGCAAATTTGTGGATATTTCTATCCAACCAGTCTCCAATCTCCTTCCTAGTCGGATTCCAGTGATACGACATCGCACATCTCTTATGCAGATTTTGGTCCCAGAAATAGAACCATTTGTTGGCTTGATGGGTCCTAACCCAGGTTCAACGTTAATTAGCCAAACAAATCCCTACACTACTGGCCCTTTAAGCATCAGCCCGTGGAGCGCGGACCGAAGTCTCACCCGAAGCAATATGGGGGGTGTTGGAACCAAGTTTTCGCACCTTGAGATGGTTGTGATGTTGTTTGATTCCCTCTATACCTGCCTAGGGCTTGCAAGACAAACCCTCTATTTCGGCCTTCAATGCCTTCGCGAAAGTATATGATCAACCTTCACGCAGCCCTACTAGAGCAGAATGTCATACAAATTCCCCAATTACTCTAAGTGACTTGCTTATCTTATCAAATAATTATAGTCAACGCTACATAAATAGATAATGGTAATTTCATTCAATTATTTAATGTAATTGCATTCATTCATGCATCATATAAGCATAATAAAGGAAGTTCATACAGAAAATATCCTGATCCATCAACAGAACGAAGACACATAAATTGCAGAATATCTGTCTTTATTAATATCTTCCAAGTGTTTACAGACTCTGTCCACCCTGCGCACACAACTATAGGGGTCCGCGCACTCAACTACAGAATTCTACCCTAGGCCTCTGCGCATTCAGCCGTAGAGCCTCTACCTACGCTGCAACCCAAGACTTAGATTTCTTGCTCCAAAGTTGTGACTCCCTTACATGTTCTTCGTCATTGTCTCCTTAAAACTACTTAGAGCTTAGCTCTTTTTATACACTCCCATGGTCCACGGACCATGGGTAGAAATCCTACAGCCGACTTTACTTTATAAAACTAAGGGCGGACTACCCTTTATGACACATAACACCTTTGCGCTTTGCGACCACAAAATATAGAGACTTTACCATTTTATTACAAAATTTAACTCAAACATGGGCTTTTAGCCCCAAAACTGCCCTTGGGGGATCTCGCTCCCAACACTAAGGTTGAAGGCGATGTACCTACATTGTAGGGCGCTGGACAACTTTGTTCACTAGGTAACTGTTGGCCCTCAATTTTGGTCTATTTTTGCTTAAGGAAGCCTACTTAATACTTATATTTTCCATCCATTTTCTATCACATCCATCTCATTTTGATGTATTTTATGCATATTCAGGTGTTTAATTTTAATTCTTCAATTTTTAGAAGTTTTTATGAAAATTGAGTTTCAAGTGCAATTTTGGACTGAATCAGAAATACCCGTAATAGTTATGTGGATGACATGTTTGCGGGACACTTGTGATGAGCCCCGAATTGGGTAAATTATTGGGCTCATTTTGCCTTATTGTCCTTGTTCAATCCTCCATTTTTCATAGATTATGCATGTTTTTTAGTATGTTTATGTTATTTGAACGAATAAGGGTGGTCACTCTACCTAGGAGGCTAATACGTGGTTATTTCAGGTTTTTTGGACAAATGTTGGAGCAAAACCAAGCAATTATGGGCTAGGTGACAGCCAAACTTGAGGTAAGGATTTGTAGAGGGGTTGTCTCTGACATTAAATGGCCCTTCCTCGAGATCTCCACCCTCAACTCCGAGCTCACAGGCCACCAAAACGAATCCTAAAGGCAGTCAAGCAGATTTGGGAAGAGTGATTGCTTACTAGCAGTTGGGATAGCTGAGTCCCTTGAATTTAGGAGGCCTACTAGGCCCCTCGTAATGTATAAATAAGAAGGCCTCAGCCTTCGTAGTTTACTTTTGGAACTGTTGTATTTTTTGCACTATAGTGTTGTCATTTTTAGCACGTTTTCTTGTAGCCACTGTGGTATAACTTTCTGGTGATGACTATTTTTTGATAATGACAATTAGTTCTATTTGGCATCAGCTCTGAGTTCTTTATAGGAGTCATAGCTCTTAGGGTTGGGCCCAACCTGAGAGCGAAGGCCTCCTTTGTGTATCGTTATTTGTCCTTTATGTATTTGCAAAATCATTTCTGTTAGATAGATTAAATCGTGCTGATTAACTAGGTCACTATTGATGGTTAGAAAGGCTTTTGATGTTCAGATTAAGTTGGCAGGATATCAATAGGGAAAAAGCTTTAGAAAAAGGCCAACGAGCACCTTTGATTTCACCTCTCCCTCATAGGATCAGGGGTTGGGATCAAAGTGACCTTGCTGTCCCCAAATAACACTATTTTTGCTTCGCCATGTAATCACTAGTGTACGATTTTTGTTTGCAGAAGTTGGTTACATGTTCAGATCTTTGAATGCTTCATTGCATAGTTAATATAGATGGTTTCCTTGCAAATAAATCTTCTGTTCATTCTCTTTACTGTTAGCTAGATCATATTAGGTTGGCATAACTAGGTCTTTGATTTCTTGCAAGTCTTTGTTGGTTCAGTTGGAAACACAAATTGCAGAGCACCTGTACCGCTTCTCCATCCACCCAAACTCCATCAGACCCATCTGCTCCATCCTCTAACTTGGTTTCTTGCCTCACGTTTGCCATTTTTCCCACATAACCCTACCTTTTTGTGCAGCATTGCTTCAGCCCTCCTTGAACAAATCCAGCCATCTGCATCTTCTCTCAACTCCATCCACCAGTCCTTGGACCTCCTCAAACCCCTATCCTACCTCCATACCCACTCCTTCATCTTTTTTCATCCATCCATCCTCCAAAATCCCATTTCTAAACATCTTGTAGAAAATCGCAGAACATCCTGTAGAACCCCAGCAGACTTCCTGTAGAAGCTCACAAATGAGGTTTCTTGATAGCCAAACTCTGTGAAACTCTTTGGAAGAGTGTTAGGGACCCATTAGGCCCTCTCTGAACCTTCCCGACCTCTTCCAAGCATTTCCTCTCGCCGATCCACCTCTGCACAGTCAAAAACAGTGAAAGCACATGCATGATAATTCTGACAACTTATTCAAAAATACAAAAAGGTGTTTCCTTCAGATAGAAGTAGCTTAGACACATGTATTTTACCTTCCTAGAAGTAATGGCATATCTTTCAGTAGCGCGCATCCTCTTTTTCGCATCAATAGGACTAGCTGGTAAAATTAGGGTTTGCTAGGGTTTGCGCTTTCTTTCAGCTTTTTAGTTTCTTTTCGCAAGCAGATTGGCTTGCTTCGAGTTAGCTTCCATCCTTCAGTTAACAAGCTTTTTCTCAGAGCTCATAGAAGTTGGCTTGAGCCCCTAGACGACTTGTGCCCGCTGACCAAGTGACAGCTGCAGCAAGAGCTAGTACTTGTGCATACAGCACCGTCGCTTCCAAGTTTGTTACAAACTACCGAGTTGATAAAAGTAAAGAAGGGAGTCCCAGGAGTTGCAACATTATTGCTGCAATACTGGAGCCCACCAACTTGGGCTCGAGTTGGATGCATGAATGGAAATATTGGGAACCAAGACTGAGCTAACTCCACTTGGTTCAATCAAAACAAGCTTTATTAGGCTCGGTCAAGGTTGGTCAAACATGACTAGTCACCAGAAAATCCCTAGGAAATAGGGCAGTTTTGAGATTTTATGGGATTAACCATATTTCTTGGGATGAATTGGATGAGTTCGACCTAGATAGGTGGATATGAGTAGATATGAGTATTAGAGATAATATAGATCAGTTTGTTTCACAAAGCCTCTATTTAAAGCCAAGACTTTGATGGCTTATGTATGTAACTTTTGTATAGTTTTATGTTGAGGCACTTTGGAGTTTGAAGCTAATTTGAAGAACCTGTTTCATTTCAATTTGTTGTTCATGCTTGGTTGATTTACTGAAATTGATGTAGCTGAGATTTCTTCAAGCGTGCAAGGCAAGGGTGGAGGGCCCCCACACCAAGCTAAGTGCACTTCTTGGTTCAATTTTCATAGTTTTCATAGATTAGTTCTTGTTTCAAATGTATTTAGATGTGTGATGATTGCTGAATGAATATTGGTTTAATTCTAATCTACATATGAAGGGACACATAGGAATTTAAGTTAAATTCCCATTCTATTTTATCTTGAACTAAAACTGAATTTCATTCTCCATTTCTTATTTGAAGTTATTTCTGCATTTCTGGTTTGAAGTAATGGTGATTGTGATATAGTAGGATTGTGAAGAAGGACAATATGGACCTCCTTAGTTAGGAGCCTCTTCTTTTACATCTTCTGCATCATAAACCATTGTTAATTAGTGCTTTTAGATTTATCTTCATGAAAGTAGTATTGTAGGGAAGGACAACCTGGTTCTCCTAAGTTAGGAGCCTTTTCCCTCATATACTACATAAATAAATTAGAAATTGTTAAAATAGGTTTATATTTGTAATATGTACTTCTTTAAATCTTCAAATTTTATCTTCTAAACTTGATTATATCTAATGTCCATATACTGTGGATTTGCCTCCAAGTTTTACAAATCCTGATTGATAATTAAATACTTGTGTTAATTTAGTCAATAAATTAGCCCAACATTTTGGGGTCGTTGCCGGGGAGGCAATTATCAGCATAGTCAAATAGAAGATAAAAAAAAACACCAAAATTTTAGTTAAGATACATTTCTCTTAGTTATGTTTCTTTATGCCTAGAAATAGAGATCCTAAAATTAGATTCCCACAACAAAACCCCCAACAAAAAATAAAATAAAATAAAACTACAAAATCCATTTTCAACGACAAGATCTAAAAAATTATGTTAAAGAATAGGTTATAACACTACTCCATTCTTCAACATTCTTTCTCATCAAATCTTTATGATCAGATAAATTTTCATGTCCAAAAATTCATTAAAGTATATTTTTCAAATTTGGATATGAGTTTACTTATGATCTTGTTACGAAAATGGATGCACTGGAAATTCTCTTATACTTGAGAGAATGAATTATTTTTCTAAAATAGAATAGGATAGAATAGAATAGAATAAATAAACAAGTAGAATGAATTCACAATAAGACTTCCATAATAAATTTGTTTCAAACAATTTCTTCAAATCATTGTTCAATATTCATTTGAAAGGACTACATGGAAAAAATGCAGTAAGAACAAGCCTATTTTGGGTAACCATATAGGATCATTCTGAAATCATGTTTTTTTTACATATCTCTTGAAATCTAGTTTTGGAATCCATTTTGAAGTTCTCAATTTATATCACAAATAAAAATGTGATCAAAATCAAAACTAGGTCTCAAGTGAAATGTTGAGGACAAAGTTAGTACAAACTACATTTGAGGTGTCTAATGGAAACATTTTTATCTGAAATTCATAGGGAAGATATCCCTTGGAATCTAGTTTCCAAATCAATTTGAATCACTTCAATCAGGTATCATATGAAAAAATTATTCTTGAACTACTAACTGCTTGTCGAAAAATCTGCATGGTGACAATTCTAGGTCTTGACTGTTCATTGGCATATTTGAAATACGAAATCATCTTCTTTTAAAAACCTGTTTATATGGGAGATATATATTCAAGTTTAGTTTAAGACACAATTTGCATCATCCCATTTGGAGGTGAAATGAAAAAGTTATGCCACATTTAATGACTACATGTCTTCAAGACAGTATAGTAAAATTCTGCCTCATAGGTCTGTTCATCACCAATTTTGTGATATCAAGCCTAAGAATTTTTAAAATATGTTTCTACTAGAAAGGAAAAAATGAATATACTTTAATATCCAAGTGGTATCACATTGATCCGATCTTTATTGAAGAAGTTACACTTCAAACAGTGATTGTTGGTCTAGTTAAAGATTAACAAGCAGCTCTATCAAACATGGAAATCCTTATAATTTTTACCATATCATTTTAAACCATTTTGAAAACCTATTTATACTGGAGGTCTCCATATGAATTCACTTCAACTTGGCTTTGGAATCACTCTAATTTGATATAAAACGAATATTTTGTAAACAAAATACCGCTAGGAGGTCTAGGCTGGCCACCATTCCTCAAGGGGTAAATAAATGCTTTTTGTTTGTATATCATCTTTGAACTTGTTTTTGAAGAAATGCTTGTAATTATTTACATGTTTATTGGAAGAAGAGAGACTGTACACCTCTCTTCCTCCACCATCTAATGTTGTATTGCAAGCAAGTGCTATGTTTTTGCAGGTCATAGGAAGAATGAAGGAGTGAACTCCATGAATGAAGTAATTTTCAAATTCAAACTCATATTCTAGAACGTGAATACAAATGTTAAGTCAAATCAAAGTGAAAATTCTCCTGATATTGAGTTCATTCAATGAAACTCAAACTCTTGAAGCTTGCTCTTAGATGCTGACCACCAACATCAACAAACCCTACAACGTGATCGAGATCAAGGCAAAAAGACATGAAGCTAATGATCAGAAGAAGCAGTCAAGTTCTGTACCATATCAAGTCACAAAGAAACCTTTCATAAGCCATATTGTTCATGATTTCATCCATCATCCATATTGTATGCTATGCGATCTATTATCCATCCATTTACTACTATCTCATGACTTCAATATAACCTATTTCCATAAGCTTTTCATACTTCCCTACTCCATTACACCCCACTTCCATCTAGAAAAGGAAAAAAAAATAAATAGGAAAAGATAAAAAATAATAAAGGAGTTTGGTTGTGAAAATCCACGAAAGTGGCATAATACAAACTCGAATTCATATCGGAAAACCAACTTGTTTGACCAATATGAATTCTCTATTATGTTTTAACATTTCTTCAGTTTGAGTTTGCAGGAATCATCCTCCAAAATAAACAAAACTTAAGGACAAGTCTTCCCATCAGCAAGGGGGAAGGTTGCAAAAGAAACTTAGTTGTGCAGTTGAATTGACGACGGAATTTATATTGTTGGCGGTTGGGACCTGAAATATTTTTGAAATCAATTGCAGAGGGACCTGAAATGTTAGCAAAAGCATGTATAAATTGCATAAAAATGTACATGACAGAAGGGACCTGAGTTATTATGAACCAATTGCAGAGGGACCTGAACGACATCAACAATTAATGGACCAGAATCAATGAAGGATGCTAGAACAGAAGGCAGAAATAAATTCTATGTTTCTATCTATCTACGATATTCAATCAAGACAAGTTCATCCAATATTGTTAAAGAACAACAATGTTCATCCAATACTATCAGGGAAGTACAAGTATAGTAAGTGCACAATTTTGCTCTTGTAAATTCAAATTTTTGTAGAAATTTTTAGACTTTGTTAAAATTGAGTTAATACCTGAATGCATATTTTATATTCATCACATTTTCCTCATCCTATACCCATTATCCTATGTACATCCTACATTTACATTCTACATTTATCCTATACCTAATCCTATGTACATCTTATATTTAATTTCTACATTCCATATTCATTCCATAATCGTAACATTCCATAACCCTAAGTATGTTTCCTCAAAACAAAAGGGATCGAATGGGATGCAATAAGTTGAAACCTGCAAAACATTAGTATTATGGGAAATAATTTTAAACATGACCTAAATGGTCATTTTAAAATTTAGAGATATATATATTGTAATGAATACATATGGAACATGCGCATTATAAAGAGAAATTAAATAAATGAAATCGAAATGATTTATTTTGACAAGCTTATAATAGCACATAAGAGCAATACTATTGGGGTATCATAATCCTCATATGATGGCAATATAATGCAAACTCAAGTGATGAATGTTTGAAGGGACAGCCGTAGGAAATGGCGAAGGTGAAAGGTGAAATTTGACAAGACCATGATTCATGCAATTAACGTGGCAATCAAAACAATGCATAAAAAATATAAACCAATACTCAAAAAGAAAATACGATGGTATATATGCCAGTCAAGGTCAAGCCATGACAGTATGGTATGCAGGACGGCCACGATGGAAGCAATCAAATAGCAGAGAAATGGTCAAATAAGAATTTAAACTACACCAGTAAATATTTTGATATAATGTCGAGAATTTGCAGAAATTCATACATACTCCGCCATTTTTATATGTAGAGCATGGTAAAAAGCGCTCTCACTACACCATCATAGCCATTTTGAAGGCTCAGAGAGAACAATGAAGTGTTGAAAGATACAATAGTGTATAAGCTTTGAGCTTGAGTGAAAAGAGGAAAGAAATACAGAGTTATAAGAAAGCAAACCAAGAAGAAGACGACAGGAGATATAGCGTTGCAAATCAAAGTGATACGAAAGGCAAAGATTAAGAGATAAGCTGAGAAGATTGGCGGAGGAGGCGGAGTTAGTTAAAAAAATCTCGTGAGAAGCAAAGGTAAGATCGAAAGCTTGATTCTCTTTAATAAATGCAATAGAGTTTCATGAGGAAATCTCGGGATTTTTCTAAAAGATCGCTGAGATATGGAGGCACGCAACTTCTGTTTGTCATTTATTAAGAATCCATTTGTGCACCAGTCAACAAATAAAGATTTTCTAAAACGAAGCTTAACAAGTGGTAATCATAATGGAATGCAGAATAGCTGAGTCATTACGAAGAGAAATAAATGAAGACAAATCTCTACTAATAGGTAATTTAATTCAGATTCTCCGTGAAATCTTGAAACAAATTGTTTTATTGAAGTTTTGATTGCATGTTTTCATTCAGATTGAGTGATGAAACAAGAAGTTTAAGTGTAGTTTTGAAAACACATGGTTCGCCAAGCTTAAAACAAGATGTTTTCAATTACATAAACATGCGTTTTTCAATGTGAATTGGGTAGTGTGACAGAAGGACGAGTTGCAGTCCGATTGCATAAAAGAACTCGATTTCTAAGAAGGTAGAGAAGGTGAATTTGAAAACGATTGTTCAGATTTGTGAAAATTGTTCATTTCAATAATTTGATTTCAATTTAAGAGAGAGCTCTGAAAAGACAAATTATAAATCAATTTTGATTTCTGAAAGAGCAGAGAGTTTTTTTTAATCGCTGGAGAGAGAGATAGAGGGTTTAATTGATTTTGTTGCAGCTCACATATCGTTAAAAAAATGATTTCCTCATTCATATTTAAAAAATGCAGTTCACAAACTTTATATATGCAGTGAAGCCATTTCATGAGTTATTTGATGAATGTTGACATATATAAAGTGCGCCATTCTTTGAAAAAAATTGCACACGGTGAGCTTAGATCATTGCAGAATGACTGCATGGTGATTATGTTTGCGGAAGCAGTAAGTACATATTTTTGAGGATTGGTCTCATCTCTTTATCAAGGGCATCAGAAAAGAGATAAGCAAGACATTGGAGAAACATTTGAAGAGAGAAATTGATTTCAAATTTAATGATCATGAAATTTTATTCAGTCCCAGAAATGCATTTCGAATTTTGAAAGGCCACTATTTTCGTTGCTTTTTTTTGACTAAAATAAAATGAAATTTGAAAAACAAAAACATGGGTTTTCTTTAGAATGAGCCTAATTAGGCTCCTCGTGGGCAATGTTCTCAAATTAATTTCTATTTGGGATATTTTTATGGTTCTTTCAACCCCTATTTTGCAGATTGCGTGGGTAAAACAATGGCTAAATTGAAAGTGAATGCCTAGACATAAAAAAATTTGCTTCTTTTAGTGAGATGTAAGGGAAACTGGATATTGGATCCTTTAAGTAAAGTTCTTGATATTGCTAATTTGAGAGGGACATGAATCCTGTGTCAGAATGTATTGCAAAATTCAAGTTTTATTTGTTGTCTTCTCTGAAGTTGCTCATCCAAAATGATTTATTGGTGTTTTATCATTAGAGGAGGAATAGTGTAAAACTTTTGTATTTGTATGTTGATGGTGAAACGTCATCACACATCGGAGAAATTCTTGTTCCCATCACTCCAGAATACATAGCCCAAGCCATAATTTTTCCACTGATAGGTGAAGAATATTTCAAAAGAAATGATGAAATGATGAAAAACAGAGGGAAGAAAAGGAGAAAAAGTAAAGAATGTCATCTACAAAAAAGGAGAAGTAGTACATGAAGGCATAGATATCCTTTTACAGGTAGCTCAAGAGAAAGCTTCATCTTCAGTATATCAGTCAGCATATAGAAGTAAAAGGTCAAAAAGAAGAAGCAAGCATGAGGACATGCTTGAAGATCAGCAAGGGGGAGATGTTGGCCCTCAGTTTTGCTCTATTTTTGCTTAAGGAAACTTACTTAATCCTTATATTTTCCATCCATTTTCCATCACATCCATCTCATTTTGATGTATTTTATGCATATTCAGGTGTTTAATTTTAATTCTTCAATTTATAGAAGTTTTTATGAAAATTGAGTTTCAAGTGCAATTTTGGACTGAATCAAAAATTCCCGTAATGGCTATGTGGATGACATGTTTGCAGGACACTTGGGTTTGAGTTGGATGCATGAATGGAAAGCTTGGGAACTAGGGCTAAGCTAACTCCACTTGGTTCGGTCAAAACAAGCTTTATTAGGCCCGGTCAAGGCTAGTCAAACATGACTAGTCACAAGAAAATCCCTAGGAAATAGGGCAGTTTTGAGATTTTATGGGATTGACCATATTTCTTGGGATGAATTGGATGAGTTCGACCTAGATAGGTGGATATGAGTAGATATGAGTGTTAAAGATAATATAGATCAGTTTGTTTCACAAATCCTCTATTTAAAGCCAAGACTTTGATGGCTTATGTATGTAACTTTTGTATAGTTTTATGCTAAGACACTTTGGAGTTTGAAGCTAATTTGAAGAACCTATTTCATTTCAATTTGTTGTTCATGCTTGGTTGATTTATTGAAGTTGCTGTAGCTGAGATTTCTTCAAGTGTGCAAGGAAAGGGTGGAGGGCTCCCACACCAAGCTAAGTGCACTTCTTGGTTCAATTTTCATAGTTTTCATAGATTAGTTCTTGTTTCAAATGTATTTAGATGTTTGATGATTGCTGAATGAATATTGGTTTAATTCTAATCTACATATGAAGGGACACATAGGAATTTAAGTTAAATTCCCCTTCTATTTGATCTTGAACTAAAACTGAATTTCGTTCTCGATTTCTTATTTGAAGTTATTTCTGCATTTCTGGTTTGAAGCAATGGTGATTATGATATAGTAGGATTGTGAAGAAGGACAATTTGGACCTCCTTAGTTAAGAGCCTCTTCTTTTACATCTTCTGCATCATAAACCATTATTAATTAGTGCTCTTAGATTTATCTTCATGAAAGTAGTATTGTAGGGAAGGACAACCTGGTTCTCCTAAGTTAGGAGCCTCTTCCCTCATATATTACATAAATGAATTAGAAATTGTTAAAATAGGTTTATGTTTGTAATATGTACTTCTTTAAATCTTCAAATTTTATCTTCTAAACTTGATTATATATGATGTCCATATACTGTGGATTTGCCTCCAAGTTTTACAAACCCGGATTGATAATTAAATACTTGTGTTAATTTAGTCAATAAATTAGCCCAACAGTAACATCTATCCCACAAGAAGAAATTACATTTGTGGGACAATGTTCTTTTAATGCCCATCCTACTACTATTTACTAAAAGTCAATCTTGAATATCAATTCATATTATCTTGCACATGAAAAAACATATATAAGTAAACTATAAGTTTAATTTAGTGGTGTTTTGTTTATTCTCAGACTAATTATGTTATATCATATTATTTAATATTGGAATAAAAAGTTTTACTTTCATAAGTTGGTAGTAAAATTAAAAGTCAAAATGATAGAGTTGGTAAATATGTTAGTTAAATTTATTTAAATTATATTTGTTTTCAATGATTTCCACGTGTTTTAAATGGTCATGTTTGAGTATTGATGAGTGTTTGTTATATATCTTGGCATTAGCATTCCAAAGGCATCCCTTGCAATCACTAGCAACATCTATCTTCTCCACTCTAAATAGTCCTAACGAGGAGGTAATTTGTGTGGATGAAACTATGCCAAGTAATCCCAACAAGAAGACACTTTATGAGTTGCACAATGATTGTGTCTTGTTCTTGCACATTCTCTCCATCATTAATGCATGAATAATGTTGAATTGGGGTGGGTGGGCGTGGGGTGGTGGTTGACGCAATGAGGGAAGAGGAGAAGGGTAGTGTCTAAGTTCAACCATTTAAGCATTGACACAGTTAGATAGGAGAAGAGACCAATTGTTTTTCTTTGTTACCATAATGGATGGATGCAAGGATATTGGATAAATGGAGTGTAATTGTGAAAGCAGGAAGAGTAGGTGAGTATTAATGTTCTATTTATAGAGGTTAGAGGAGGGTTTATGCTTGCACGAAGTTGAAATCACCACAAAACATGACACAATACAATGGATAATAAGACGTGAACACATCTAATGCATGTGCCTTTCCACTCTCCACATCCCAACAAACCCCAAAGAAGCAACAAACATGTGCTTGCAATCCTACCCACCTATGTTTCCAAACACCACATTTTTTTACTTGATTTGATTTGATTAATTGACTCAACAAAGAAATGAATATTGCAAGCATGCAATAGAGGAGACGTGATAGTGCATGGTCACGTCCCAATGACATGACACAACACTACTTAAGAATTGACTACAAATTTCAGGAAGTTTTCCCTATCCGATGTTTTGGGTGGACACTCCACCCATCTTCAAGGAATGGAAAACAGATAGATAATAAGTGTGAGAGTTGATCAACCCTATAAATAATGAGATCAGGAAGACTGGAACAACTGTAACCAGGGAATCTCCACTCTCAAATTTCTAACCACTACTTATGAATATTAAATTTTAGATAAATTAACTCAATCATGACTTTGAATTGAGTAATGCATAGAAGTTTGAGATAACAAACCCCCATGTGTTCATTTATGCCAATTTTATTTGAGATTTTAAGAAATATATTTAGTATTGATTTCATCATAATTAAGTAATTTTGTTTTATTTTCAATATGATTCAATTGTGTGCCTTATTATTACGATGATCAATTTCAAACTTTAATATTTGTTGCCAAAATGTTTGTTGCAATCAATTCTTGTTGGTTCATAATTAATAATTTATATAATAAAACTATTATCTTTAATGATCTTCAACCATGTGTATTATTATTTCCATTTAACATCACAAACCTTCTCCACTCCTCATTCTTTGTCATTGTTGGGTTGAATATTATGTTAGAAGCAGGCCTAGAACTCTAAAAGCTTTCTTTACTAGTCTTAGGGTCTTGGCTATTCTATTGTTGCTAGTTGATTACTTCAAATTTTGTACATGGAGCTAACTTTGTTGCCATAGGCTCTCAAGAGCATCCAAGATCATGGAAATATCAACTACCTTCTATCCATGGACACATTCAAATTCAAAATTTAACATAAATTTATGTAATGTCCTCTTCAAAGTAATTGCCCAAGGGATGACATAGTGGCCTATTTAACCACATAGGCTATAGTAATTTAAAAAGGGGGAAATCATTATTTAATGTTACTTAGGTAACATTAGATAATAATAGTTAAACTTGGGGCAAATGGAGGGAAACTGCTAGTCACTCAAAATTCAAATTGTGAGGGAAAATCCCCAAAGAGAATCTATCAAAGGGAGAGAGAAGATTCATTATCATCATCATGGATTTTTATTCTTCTTGATTTTGGGTTGAAGCTCTTGGAGGGTTTTAAAACCCCATTCTTTGATTGGTTCTAGTGGTGAAAGATTCCACCCTAGCCAATCCTCCTATCTTCTTGCCATGAGATTGAAATTTGGCTAGTAAATTACCTTATGTGGTAGAGAAGATCTTTATGAGGCAACAATGTGGTTTTCTGTGGCAGCGAAGGGCTTTTTGAAGCAACAATCTAGCTTCTCGTGGTAGCGAGGGTCCTTTTGAGGCAGCGGTTTGACTTTTTGTGGTAGCAACAATCATTCTAGGGTAGCAGTCTGACTTTTCGAGCAATGAATGATTTCCTGAGGCAATGAAGTGGTGAAGGGGCAACATAGTAGGCTAGCTAAAGCAGTGTAGGGCATAAGTTCGATACATCTCTTCTTGTGGTAGTGGAAGGCTTAGGGATAACTTCATGAAGTAACTAAGGTTTAACAGATTATTTTATGAGGTTGTGAGTGACCAAAGGGGACACATTCGGGAGGATGCAATAATTATTAAGGGCGCAAGTTAGTAGTAAGGTCCGTTGATATGGTTTTGTGGCAGAAAAGGGACAATTTTAGCATGTAGCATGTTTGATTTGATATCTTGGTTGGGAGATTATTGACTATAGTAATTATGTTAACTGCTTACTAAATCATTCCAATTCTATAATGGTTTCTTGTGGAATCTACTGTTGCTTGGTTCTTTATTATACGACTTGTGTATTAAATAAAGAGTGTCATTGCTTCATAGATTGATAAATATTGCAATATTTTTATGAAATATAATTCTTGCATGGTTTATTGAAAATCCTAGCTTAAAATTGCACCCTATTAATCTCTCTTAGAGGGATATTACAATTTATAAGTGAGAAATGAAAGGTAATGACTTTAGCTTATGAACATCTATGTTTAAAAGTTTCTTAGATCCCTTACAAATAATGTTGGAAATATAAGATGGATATGTTGTAGGTGGAGAAAGTTAAACAACCAATGTAATGGCTAGTCTTGATGATCTGAATGGGATCATTATATAAATTTCCATCCATCTTGATGTTTTTCAAGTGGAAATTTTGGATAAATCAGCTTAGAAGAGTAGCTTTATTGGCAAACCCAATTTGGAGAATTAGGATCTACAATTTTTTGGGGTCATTTTGAGGCCTTAAATGATGTTTTTTGGGGGTAAAAGTTTATTGTTTAATCACAAACCTCGTGATATTATTCTACACTCAAAGACCTTTCCAACAGTTGAAGAAAAACTTCAATTGGAGTTAGTATGCAAATGTTATGCCTCCCAAAAGTTGGCATGTTGTGATCAACCAAGATAATTTGATAGGATGCCACATCAATCCCATTACTCATGGAAAACGGGATAGTGCTGTGAGAAATATCAATAAGGCTCTAGAAAGGTCAAATTTGTAACTCTAGTTGAGAGTTGATGGAGTTATACTTGACCCCTTGTTGGTTATCGAGCTATGTTATAACCAAGCCATGAAGAGGAAAAGGGGTATCATTCATTTTGATGAGAAGGAAATGTTGGAAATACTACATGCACTAAAGCAATGAAGACCTTACCTAATGGGAAGACACTTCAAGGTAAAAATAGACCACAATAGTCTTAAATACTTTTTAGAACAAATATTATCTTCAGAAGAGCAGCAAAAATGGGTGACAAAGATGTTGGGTTATGACTTTGAAATCATATACAAAAAATGGAAGTAAAATGATATTGCAGATGCACTCTCAATAAAGGATGAGGATGTGGAAGCATTGCTTTGTGCCATTTCTATTAGCCAACTTGAGTGGATAACCGAAGCAAGGGATGAATGGAAGAATGCTGAAGAGGTGTGGTCACTTATTCAAAAGTTGCAGAAAGATCCCACTACACCTGATACATTTAGCTGGAAAAATGATTCATTATGGTACAAAGATCGCTTATATATTTGTAACAATTTCCAACTCAAACAAAAGATTCTTTTGGAATTTCACACCTCTCCCTTAGGAGGGCACTCAAGTATTTTTTAAAACTTACCATAAGGTCAAGAAGGAATTTTTTTGGGGTGGCCTTAAATTTGATATTTAGAAGTTTGTGGCAGAATGTTTGGTTTGCGAACAAAATAAAGTTGAGACAATTAATACCCCAGGTTTGTTACAACCTTTAGCCATTCCAAGTCAGCATTGGAAGGAGGTCTCAATGGATTTTATTATAGGTTTACCCAAGTCTGAGGGAAAGAGTGTCATCGTGGTGGTAATTGATAGACTTAACAAGTATGCACACTTTTGTGCATTATCTCATCCTTTTAAAGCCAATACAATTGCTACTGTATTCATGGAAAGAATTCAAAAGCTTCATGGAAACCCAAAGATTATAGTAAGTGACAGAGATCCCATTTTCACTGGAAATATTTTGACAAAATTATTTTATTGTCTTGGTACTCAATTAGCTCATGGCTCATCTTATTATCCTCAATCTGATGGGAAAACTAAGATAGTGAGCAAATGTTTGGAAGGATATCTTCGTTGCTTTGTATTTGATAAACAAACACAATGGGTCATGTGGTTACCTCTAGTTGAATGGTGGTATAACACTTCCTTCCATATTGCAAAAAAAAGTGACCCCATTTATGGTACTTTATGGATAACATCCACTATCCATCGCACCATCTTTAAGAGAAAATTCTAATGTTCAAGCAATGGAAGATCACATCAAGCATCAACAACAAGTTCTCCAACTTTTAAAGGAAAACCTCACTATGGCGTCAAATCTAATGAAATAACAGGCAAATCAACATCGCAGTGAGAGAAGTTTTGATGTAGGTGACTGGGTATTTTTACGGCTACAACCATACAAACAAATGTCTCTCAAGCAAGCTAAGAAGGATAATAAATTCTCACCCAAGTCACGTTCCTTATAAGGTGTTGCAAAATATTGGTACTATGGCATACAAATTAGAGTTGCCTACATCTTCCAAAGTACACCCAGTTTTCCATGTTTCATGCTTAAAGAAGGTTATCGGTGAGAAGATTCCAGTTCAAATTGTGTTGCTAGAACTTGACGAAGAAGGAAAATCATATTTCACCCTGAAGCAGTGATGGAAATAAGAACCCTACAGCTATGAAATCGATGAATTGCAAAGTATCTCATTAAGTGGAAGAACTTACCCGTTGAAGATTCCACATGGGAGGATGATAATTTTATACAAAAGCATCCATAACTACTCAAGCGTTGAGGACAACACTTTTTGAAGGAGAGGGGCATGTTAGGTCCCTATAATACTAGTGCAGCCCCCTTATTATTATTGTTGTGCCCATGTAGCCTCCATATTGTTATTGTGGTGCCCCATAGAATCCCACGATTGTTATTGTTGTGTCCTTACATTATTATTGTTATGTAGGCTCTGATTATATTGTGACCCCTTAGACTCCTATATATATAAAGGAGGTCTTGTCATTTGTATCATCCAAGACTTTTTCATTTATGTAATGTAAATGAGGTTTCCCCCTCGAAGAGGATACTTTTTAAGTCGTTGATCTATCTTTTTGTGAGTTAGTTGCATAACAGTTAACATGTCACACCATGTGGACCAATCAGAGGTTTCCACATGGACACATAGGAGGCCTATGTGGCACTAGACTAGGAGGTGAAGACTATATAGCATAAATTCTAGTAACAACAAGATTTGAACGAACAACCTTATCAAGAAAAGCCCTTTGTCTTACCACTACAACATGATATATGGCATGTTATGTTGTGTGAATATTTTGATATTTATGCTAATTTGGAAAACAAATCCCATAAAATGTGTAATTACAAAAAAAATGAACCTTTGACCTCCTATACATAATCCACAAGACTTACCACTACACCACAAGCTACAAATATGTTAAGCTATCTACCAATTTCCTAGTTAGAGATTATTTTTATTGGAAAGAATATTCCCAAAAGATCACAATAGCAAGGCATGAACCCATGACCTATTCTTTATAAACTCCACGCCTTACCATTGCACCACAACTCTATTGTGTGATATGTTTGCCTTAGAATTGCTTTTAAATGGTCTTTCATAACAATTTTGGAGAGTAAAGGCCATAAAGCCTTTTTTTTGTGGGAATAAGCCAAAGGAAGTCTCCAGTAGTGCTCCTATCTTCCTAAAGATCTTTGAAGGTGAATTTTGCAAGTTGGAGATCAATATTGATGTAAAAAGGCATTTGAATTTTTTTGCATCATCTTAATGGATCGGTTGCTCATTTGAAGCGGACTCGAAGATGTAGCTCAGGAAGGGGGAACTCCATTAACAACTTCTTGTTTTTGTCTCCTTATTTGATGTCTATAATTTATGTCTTTTAAATACTTATTAAACTTTATTAAGTCCATTTAATTAATAAAGTTACAAAAATACACAGGCAATTTAGCATTCTATTTTGCATCAAAAAATAAAATAATCCTTTCCACCAATAATGGTCTTGCATGTTGGATATTCCATTGGTCAAATATTCTATATCCAATGACTAGAAGGTTTACTGCAAGTTCCTTACCCACATTATATATCAAAATTGATGTCCTCTGAAATGCTCTTGTTAATATGAACAATATGTAGCTACATCCACTAGAAGTTAAACCTCTTCACTAAGGCTCTAGAGATAAAACTTGTGCCAAAGGAGGTTTGCTGAACTTAATGTTATGTTGGTTCATCACATATCTAAAGCTTTTGGAGACAATTAGTTGAAGGATAAAATAACAAGAGATAGTCAATTGAATGATCAACTAGTAGAGCAATCCACTAAGTGGTCGATGGGTTGGTTGAGTAACTAACTATCAAATAGTTGGTCAAGTGGTTAATTAGTAAGACCATTGACTTAGTGGTTAGAGGAATCAACTAGTTGTTTGGGTCGACTTGGGAGGTTGACTAGCCAAGAAGAATTGAGTTGACTATAGTAGTCAACTAGCTCAGGAAACAACATATATTTCGGGGAAATGATTAGAATTGGCGACACTCATTTGTGGATTGAATCTTCTACAAGTAAAAGAAGTTGGTTAGATTTTGACATTATAAATAAAGGACCCTATAGGTCGAAAATGAATCATGAAAAAGAATGGATCTCATCATATTATCATGCATTTTGTTGTTCTTATCACAATGTGTTGTGCTTAACTACTATAAGAATGTCATTAGACACCACCCATCATCTTGGAGCATAGTTACTCTTTTGTCTATTTCTTTAAATTATCTTTTCTATTCTATATTCTCAAGTTCAATCCACAACACTTATGCTATTCTTGAAAGCACATTTTTTTGTTTGTAATATAGTTTTAAAGTGGTTTTAAGAGAGAGAAAATAAGCAGACATCATAGAGCAAAGCATGGATTGCATAAAACACCATCACATTAGACACTTTATCTCATACTCCATGATATAAGGTTGTTTTGTGTGGAAAGATACAAAAAAATATTAAAAGGAACACACAAGATGTACAAATTCCTAAGAGAGTATATCACTAATTCTTGTAGATTTATCAAATATGGAAAGGAAAACACATTGGGCATGGAAAATAGAGTCCATAAACTATGACATAAAGACGATAATCATTGCATGTTGCACAATATTATGCATTCATATCCACTTTATTAGCACTAGGCTGAAGAACAAGTTTATAATCCCAAGTACAATAAAATAATAACTTTACAATACTCTCCATCACAAAGATGTAAGAAAGTGGACTTAGGGGGTAGAATCATATATTAACACATATTTTCCTCTAATATGATATTACAATGGATGAGGCCCCAATAAATGCATAGTGGAAAAGAGAATAAGAAACATAAGGACAACCACAAGAACTACGGAAAAAATAACATAGAGCAAGGTGATGAATAACTTCCTACGACATTTGATGGATAAAATGTTATATGCTTACTCTATTTTCCCTCTCTAGTTTGCTCTTTGCTTCGTTGAAGATCCTTCCCATCGTGACTTAATTCATCCTTGGGGGTTCACTGTAACTAATTGTTTCCCTATAAGATTTTGTTATGCCATGACACCCACCATTGCAACCAAAATCCATTATGAACCCTCTTCATTTCAATGTAGTTAGATTGTTGATGTTGAGCCATGTTGACTTGGTAGAACCTTTAGTCATGGGTCCCATAATTCCTTCATTAATATTTTAATTCCCACAATGTCACTTCATGCCAATTATAGTTCAATAGAGGGGACGTATGAAACTATAGCATATTATTTAACCAACTTGTTGATTGCAAGACCTATTCAAATAATGGATCCATTATGGATGATATATACTTGCGACTAGGTGGCTTCTTCCACTTATTAATCTATGAAATTATTTAGCATGCCATCAATATCCTAAGAAATTACTTGATGGTAAATGACTCCATTACACTCTTTCCATGGTGTGGGCAAGTTGAGATTAATTAGACTTCAAATATTCCCTCAAAGCACAATCAACTCTTCTAGGCACCCTTTATGCTTTATTAATATATTTTTGAGGAATACATCCTTTTGAGAGTAGGATTCACCAACGCAATTGTTGTTGCTTTCTATTTTTGATCTGTAAACTGTCGTCGATATTCCATTGGATAGTTTGTCATAACATATTTGATAAAACATATTTAAAAATCCAAAATCTACATTATTGGGGTTTTATTTCTCTTTATATTTATGGATATATAGATTATTGTTAACTTCATATGCATGCAAATTAAATTTGTGTATAAAATAAAGAAAAATGAAATAAAAACTCACAAATCATGATTTGACACAAGATATGACCTGGGAAACCCTTTCGGGAGAAAACACAGCTCGAAGGTGAGGTCGCTATGCTCTCTTTCTTTGAATAGAAAATGGTTGTGAGTATAAAAGAATTATGGCATATGGCTCGTGGGCTACTACAGTGCACAAATCCTCTCTAAGTTCTCTATCTCATATCCCTCTCAGTTATTTTCTCCCATATATGGTACAAATGCACTCAAAATAATGGAACCCTTTTCCTCCTAGTGGCCTAATTACAACACAGCCCGATAGCCTACTAGTGGTTAGGTTTGACTACCTCAACTCTTAACCAGAGTTACCATATGGAATCTTCTAGAGTCTTATTCGTCATAATCACATGGCTAGCCCCTTTTCCATGTATAATAGGAGCTGATGTGGCATCCTCTCAAATTATTGCGGTGAAAACTAGAAGGTCAACTTTTAGGTGGCATAACTTTTTCATGTGAGCTTTGATTTACACAATTTTTTTGTTGTTGGAAAGGTCTTTGTGTGTAGAATAAGAAAAAAAAGGCACGAAAACAAAGAGGAAAAATTTTATCCTCCAAAAATGTCATTTGATGCCTCAAAATGCTTGCAGAAGGTTTCAAACCCCAATTTGCCAAACTGGGTCACACTGGTAAAAATGGTCCTGTGAGCTAATTCCTCTACCTTTTCCACTATAAAAACATCAAGATAGATGAAAAAAAAGTAATGACTCAATCTAGATCACACCTACCCATTTTGGGAGGATTTTGGTCCCAAAAAGCCTCTACTAAATGAGGTGAGGAAATTTTTCCTCCACCTTCTCTTGGGTGTACCATTTAGCTTTTCTTGGAAGTTGTCCTTTCAACCTAGTATACCAAAGGCCTTGTTCTCCCTATCTCATAGTTCTAGATCTCTTCTGCAAAAATGCATCCTTTTTCAACTCTACCTAAGCATCTGGTGCCAAATACTCCACAGAAGGCAAGATTTATTCCTCTTCCTGATCTAGCATGGAAGGCTAATATAGTTTTATATTCTCTACATTCACAACTGAGTAAATGGACATGTATGGTGGTAGACTAAATCCAATAGCCATTTTCGCCCAACTTTTCCAATATCTCGAAGGTACCATATCATAGAACCTTGAGTTTCTTACCAGGAGCTTGCAACTTCTTCCTTATTCATTTGTACCCATACATTATTGTTGTTTTTCCACGACCTTGGGGTCTAGGATAGAATCTTAAATCTCCGACGCTACGAAACCAAGAATCACAACGATACTACTTTGCATAACGAAATATAAACAAAAACAAATCTACTAGTGCACAAAATATGGAAATTTTTTTACGTTGTTCAACCCAACTTTGTTATATTTATAAACATATAACACAACAGTATAGGGCTCCCGTACCAGGGATAATGCCCTCATACATTCATTAGTACAAGATACAAAATTGGGGCTTGGTGTCAGTCCATCGACAACTAATCTACCCCAAACAAGATACTTTGACCATCTAGTTGATGCAGTCGACTCTCTCAAGTCCTCTTAGTCGTACCTTGTATCTACCCAATCCTTTGGCTCCTGATATGCAACACTGCCTCTATCAACGATCTATGTCTATTTGGCCATTGAATCTTAGATATCCAATCCACTCACTAGCTGATCGTTCGTCCATCAATGCATAAACACGTCGATACTCCTGTCGAGTTGTTCACAACTCCACTTATGAACAAATTTGAACTGCCCATTACTGCTCCTCAGTTACTTAATGACTTCATCCCACTATAGTCTTCATGTGTTGCTCCAATCAAGACTAACATAGGGCATGGAGGTTTTCCACCTATCGCTACAAGATGTCCATATCCCACAGTGAACATGGGGTAGGAGGACTACCCATCATCTATTGTATAAGTCTTTCTCCACACATAAGTCTAGGGATGCTCAATTGCTTCTCTGGTTCGTCAACGCTTGAGCTGAACGACTGCCACTCTAGCAACTACTTTTGTCCATCAAGGTGTTGCACACCGGGCTCCAACTTGGGCACTATCACGTTGTCCTCCAGTAGACCATAAATTCCCAATCCACTACCCATACATTGTTGTTGAATTTCCACGACCTTGGTGTCTGGGATAGAATCTTAAATCTCTGGTGTGTTCGTTTGCTTAGTAGACATGTGTTTTTCTGCTTACCCTGTGTTCCAATCAGTTTGCAGATGTCGTCAAGCCATTAGGTTGGTTTTGTTGATGGTGCTTGTCGTAGCACACAAAACCTGTCTTCCATGGCATGGGTACTCTATGACCCTAGTGACAAGTTGATTAACTTGCAAGGTATATGCCTTCGTTGAACAACCAATAATATTACCGAATACAATGCAGTTATTGAACTCTTATCAGAAGCAGTTGCTCTTGGCATTAGGGATTTAGTTGTCAAGTTGGATTCATAGCTCGTTGTGTTACATTTAAACAATCATTGCACAGTGAGAAATCCACAAATATTAAGTATGTATGTATGTGTTATATTACTGGAAAGAAGTTTTGATTGCATCACATATCAACATATTCCACACAATTTAAATACATTAACAAATGTATTAGCAAATTTTGTTCTTGTTAGGCATTTGTGTCATTTATAAAACTAATCATATTATGGATACATAAGTAGAAAATAAAACACACACACACACACACACACACACACACATATATAGCGCCTGTTAGAGTGTTTACATCAAAATATAAAAAAAATAGAGTGTCCTGGGACACTTGGCTTTCAAAGCCTACAAAATGTGTAAAAGAGCTAAAAAGGCAATTAGCCTGCACGGTGCTCATGATAACACGAGACCTCTCTAATCACTCGGCCTAACAGCTGAAGCATTCTCGTAGATACTCCCACTGTGTGTCTCTGCCAACACAGTGGGACATCATCAATAGTGGCATACTTTGGGACTCCTCGGGTTATCGCCTCCAGATTGCGCTCTATGTTAGCTAAGGGGTCTGCCCCTTCTTCATAGTCTAAGCCCACTATCTGATGTGCAAATCATCGTGCTATTGGCGACATGCTTGATGGTCTCTCTGGTTCCACATCTACACATTTATCACAAGTTGAGTCTGAATTTACGCTTTTACAAAAAATCATAAAATTTGAAAAAATCTAAAAACAAGTTTTTACCTGCATCAGTCCACTGTTTTCCTAGTGGCAGAGGTAGATTTGGATCCCACCTAAAATCTATGCCAGCATAAGCATAATCATCTACCACGAGTATTTGGTGTTCTAGCCAAGCAAAGAATTGTGGTGGGTAATGCATATTCTGACCTGTTCCTCCTCAAGGCATGAATTGACTCCATCTCACAAGTCTCAGATCTCGGGGGCCAAGATTTGTTACCTTTGCCCAATGATACCAGAATAAGGGCACTTGCTCTAAAAATAAGGCCACTAATATTGAATCGAACATGAATTGCTTCAGGTGTCCATGCTTCCCCTTGGTCAATTGTCGTTTCATATTTTCCAAAAGGCCTCCACATTAGTTAAATATGGTGGGGGTCAAACATGCGATAGCAAACTGGAACTAGGATTTTGAAGCCTCATGCAAGGCTTGTGTGCCAGATACACATGCCATAGTGAACAATATTGTTCTCAAGACAAGGTTGTTGGTGATTGTTGCTATATTCACCTTCCCTCCATTGGTCATTTCAACACCTGGACAATGCCTCTGGACTAGAGTCCTTGTACTTTCAACTCCTTGGCGAGATCCAAAGAGTTGGATCACTTCCCCTCGTCGGAAAAATCCCATGATGAAGTAGATATCCATCTCCTCAAGTTCTAGTTCTTGTCCTTTTATGATGAAGATCTCTCGATATACATCCCAGAGACTAGTCAAATAAGGTAGCAATTCCATCTGGGCCCTTAACCCTGTGGTCCTAAAGAATTTTAGAAACCCACAATTCCTCTAAGCATTTATGCATTTAGGATTCTGAGTTGCTTGGTGGTCTTTGGCCTCATGGCCTCTTTCCTTCCATTCCAAGACCATGATCTTCTGCAAAACATCTTTTAACACCAACTAATGTTTTTTTTCATGGATTAAAATCATAAATTTTGCTTCCAAAGAGGGTTTTCTTTCCAAAATATCCGCCTCGGTGCCATCGGGCCTGTTTCCACACACAGAGCGATGTCATCGTGCGAGACTTTGGGCTCGAGCGTGATCATCGCAGGTCTGATGACCATACTCGCGATGATCGTCGATGCCCTAAAAATTAAAAATCATCCCTTATAGCATAAACATTACCGTTTAAAATGCATAAAAAAGTGATAAGATGCAAGAGCAGGGATGGGCCTCTTACTTATTGCAGATGGTTCGTGAAATGGCACCCTAGATCTCCCATAACGACCACTTTAAAATCAAGAAAATTAGGGCACAAATGCACTTTCATAGCTTACAATGATAAAATGGTAAAAATTAATTTTACTTTTGGTTATTTATAAGTTTTGCAAGTCTTTTTTGTCAATATTTTCATAATATTTTAATGTTTTTTCTCGATATCTATGATGGGTGCGTTTCTTTGTGTAGTTACAGGTACCTTCAAGTGAATAGCGATCATTATTGACTGATTCTTGTGAGTTTTATTTTATCTCTTTTTCGGACTCATTAAATAAACAAAAAAGGAACCCCTTGGTGTCATCTTTGAGCTCTTTTCTAACTCTCAAAAATTAAAAAGATTGTTGAGTACTTGTCGTTTTGAACTCGTTAAAGTAAATGAATCAACGTCACCTCAGTATAAGTTTGCCCCTTTTCAGGCTGAGATTGACTATTTACGAAAAAGGTTCACCTTGATTGACATGATCAAGAGGTTCTCTCGTATATCGTTTTCTACCCTTTCAGATTCGAGAGACAAATTACGAAAAGGGACATGATGGAGTTGTCTTTTCCATCTCTTTTTCAAATGATCTAAATATGAAAAAGATACCGAGTTATTCTTACGTTGGACTCGTTAAGATTTTACAATAAAAGACTCATCGCCATTATGAGACCGAGCTTCTCCTTCCAAGGGATCGTAAAACTTACTAGGATGGATTCATTCGAAGAATGAACTTACATGACAAGCATATGCTATCGCCTTCAAGTTTGTGATAACAATAATTGGGGTGATCTCTAGAAATAGTGGGGGGAAAATGAATATGAAACATCCTTTGTATAGGCAGCATGTCACTCTTGAACATGACACTCTTTTGCTCTCGTGTCAGGTTTGGGATATCCTCAACTAGTCAATTGTCCTCCTCGGTTTGGGTAATCCATTTTGCCTCTCATTTGACTATTCCATATTGTCATCATTACCTTTAGTCCTATGTCAAGTCAGATGCTTCCACACTTCGGAGTCGTGTCGCGAGTGTTCAAGAGAAGTCAAATCTGTAGTTATTTACCTATACATTGTTTGAGTCATTGTTAGAGTCTTTAAAATTATTCCACTTTATTCCTTGTTTCATGTCGATGATGGGGGATTCATCATTTCCCTCCTTTGACGGGTTGCTTCATGTTGAATTCAGCTCATTATCCAGGAAGATGACTTAGAAACTCCCTTTCAGTACCTTAGAGTTGGCATACCCTAATGGCTAGTTCTTTGCATCAGATGATAGGTCTTCATTGGCTTTCAATTGGGTGATTCCACGAGTGTTCGACTTCAACTTCATTAACACATTCACAGATTGTACTATTGTACCTTGAGAGCCATTGTCATTATTGATGGTTTGTCTTGTAGCTATTAGCGGTCCACATCATTGGTTGGTAATTAGGTGGTTTTCCAGCATGTTCGACTTCAACACATGTATTCACATGTTAGGATTCATACATTAATCGGGTCGAGATGGAGTGCAAGACCCTGAGTCTTGCCTGTTATGACTCAGGCTACATGGAGTTATATGAATTTCATGATTGTACACATGTTTATACTATACAAATGATTGTGACCACACCGTGGGACTTTATATTGATGACGATATTTGTTATTTGGATGGTTGCGCCCATACCATGGATCTTTTCATATAATCTTCATCATTCAGATGGCTGCGTCCACGCCGTGGATTCATGTCTTGATTTTAGATATGTATATGTATATGCGTCCTTGATTTGTAGGTCTCTTGACAGTGCGTGTCCTCGTCCTTGCAAGAGCTCGTAAAGCATCTCAACCATCACTCCTCGTTCTGCCTTCATGCTTTAGGGGGCATCTGTTACATAGTATTTTGTCACGCATCCTACACTTCCCTGTGGCATACCCCGAAGTGCCTGAAACATGAACATTATACAATATACTCATGCATGTATACAACTCAGATTCCTCCTAATACTTTGTTTGGAAAATGACTTGAGATTTCCCTAAAGATATAACTCTTAAAACCCTAAAATGAGGATCATCTCTCTTATAAGGCTTAAAAAAATGATGGTCGCCTGTTGCACTATACTTGAACAGTGATGGCATCGCTCTGTTCCCTTACATACCCGCGATCATCCCAAAAAGGTAATTTTCCCAAAGAGGATGAGAAGCTTCATGATCTAGAAGCTTCTAGAGAGACGAGCTGGAGGTTGTTTCGCATAGATGAGGTTGAATCCTCTCATATTGGCCTATTTGTCTTATCCCTATGAGCTACATCCTTGAGATGAGGGCCTAATCCTATCTTTGGAGAAGTCCTAACTCCCTTTCCCAACCTATAAATTCATCCTCTCCCATTCCCAAATGGTTGGTCTATGTCTATTTGCACCCTTATGCTAAGCTTACCTAGAGGCTATTCATTAGACTTGGAGAAGGAGTGCTTGGAGAGTTCTTGGCTTGGACTTGGATTACCACTCAAGGGGAGCATTTCAGCATCAAGACTTTGGTTGTAAGCTTCCCTTTATTTCTTAATAATATACAACTACCAATGCGTCCTCCCAAAATATATATGTTCATGTATTATTTAGCTTGACATTCCTTGGTCAATTAAGTAGGTTTTTATTGGATTTGCTATTGGCTTTGGCATTATTTGTTGTCTCTTGATCACTTGTGCAGGTACATAAACACTGAGAGAAGTAGGAACAAGTCTTTGACACAAGCGGTTTGAGGCCCTCAACAAAGGAAATCAGAATAGCATCAGAATGAGGTAGGCCATCTCTTTCATTCTTCTTTTCAATTATAACCTAGGAAGATGTCTAGTTGATTATAACTTCAGTTGCTAGACCCACTCATTGGGCTAGAGGGATCGTCTTTGTTTGTAGAGAGGATTAACCTTGTCAACCACTTTGCTAACCCTTTCCCCACTAGAAACTCTTCCCACTTGCTATTATGGCATGAAGTGGCACTGCTACCACTGAAAATAAGGCTATGAACTTCCTCATGTACTATATTGTCCCAACAAAACTCCTAACCTTAGAAACATTAGTAGGCATTGAAAATTTCATTATGGCTTCCATCTTGGTAGGATCTATCTTCGATTCTCCTCCACCTATCACATACCTTAGATACATTGAAGACTATTGTGAAAACTCACACTTCTTGAGATTTGCTAGAAGTTGGTGCCTCTTTAATGTCTCTATCACCTAAGTCAAATGTGAGATGTGCTCCTCCCACGTAGCATTGTATATCAATATATCAATATATCATATAAATATAGAATTAAAAAAAAGTTTATAAATGGTGCAATATATCATTCATTATGCTCATAAATGTAGTTAGTACATTTCATAGGCCAAATGGCATGACTAACCATTCATACAAACCTTGCCTAGTTTTGAAGGCAGTATTCTAAATATCTTCTTCTTTGAATCAAACCTAGTGATATCCAGACTGTAAGTCCAGCTTGGTGAAGTGCTTTTCTTGTTGCAACTATACCAGCATATCAATTATCCTGAGCAGGGGTACCTATTCTTGAGCGTGATTTTGTTCAATGTCCTGTAATCAATACACATATGTCAAGTTCCATCCTTCTTTAGCACAATGATGATGGGTGACCCATATGTCAATGTACTCGGTCGAATGACACCTTATTCTAGTAGCTATTGTAATTGTTTCTTCACCTCATTTACTTCTATAACAGATTGCATGTACAACAAAAAATTTGGCAATAGGGAGTTTGATAATAGTTGGACCTTGTGCTCCACTTCTCTCTATGTAATAACCTTTTAGGCTTCTGGAACACATCCATATATGCCTATAAAAACTCTTCCATTTGTTGTTTATTTTTCTTAGTATACCCTTTCAGGGATGCCTTTCCTATTATAAATTCTTCTACAAACTAATTTTCTCTTCAAAATAGTACAACATACTTCTTGTTGGAACCAATCAATTTCTTGGGTTGGTTGGCACTTACCAGTGAAATTTTTGACATGCCTTTGTGTGCGTTGATGGTAAACAATTTTTCATCCTTGACAAGCCAATATCAGTTGGCTCTCCACATGAATATTTCATCTCACATGTGCATGTAGGGACTTCCAAAGATCACTTTGCATACATCAAAGTGAATCACATCTAGTTCTACTTCATCAATAAAATCAACACTAATAGCAAATCTAATTTTTCATTGTTTTGTTACCTTTAACTCTAAATCCTTATTTACCCATCCCAATAGGTATGGGCTTGAATGATCAAAAACTTCCAAACCCACTTTGTTGACCAACTCTTCTACAATGAGATTCGTGTGCAATCCTCAGTCAAATAGAGCATCAATTTTTTTCTTCTTGACATGCATCTTTATGTGGAAGGGTTTGGTCATTTCTTTCTCTTATTGTTGTTGAGGGCTACACATATTCACCTCCCTCGGCACTAACATACTAATAATCTTCTAATCCATGTCTAAGGTGCATTCAACTTGGTTGCTCGAATTGGTGGCCATGAGGTGTTTTTTTTTTTTTCCACGTTAGATTTGGATGCATATTCCAACACTTATCCTCTATATGGTGATTAATGTTGCTGTGGTTTCTAGGAGATTTCCACTAGTGTGTTGTGGCTACCATATTTTTATCATTTCTCCCTTTCCACTTCTTCTTCCTCTCCTTATAGGCATATTGTTGCTCCTTCTACTTGGATCCACTTGATTGCTTCTTGACATGTATCTTTATGTGGAAGGGTTTGGTCATTTCTTTCTCTTATTGTTGTTGAGAGCTACACATATTCACCTCCCTGGGCACTAACATACTAATAATATTATAATCCACGTTTTTTTGTTTTTGTTTTGTTTTGTTTTGTTTAGTTTTTTGGTTTTTTTGTTTTGTTTAGTTTTTTGGTTTTTTTGTTTTTTGTTTTTGTTTTTTTGTTTTTGTCTTTTTGTTTTGTTTTGTTTGTTTGTTTGTTTTTTTTCCAAGTTGGATTTGGATATGGTGATCAATGTTGCAGTGATTGCTGGGAGATTTTCACTAGCGTATTGTGGCTACCATATTTTTATCATTTCTCCCTTTCCACTTCTTATTCCTCTCCTTATAAGCATATTGTTTCTCCTTCTACTTGGATCCACTTGATTGCCCTTTCTTCAAGCCCATGTTCTCCAAGTAATGTGCTGTACACAATCCTCGTCCACTGATATAGGCTTGAACAACATCACTTGCTTTTGCAGGTGGCCATGTAGATCCCCCAGATACTTGAGGAGTATAGCTGGGTTCTTTGGGGAGATACCCTACATTATGGCCATGTTTCTGAACTTTGTGGTGTAGTCTTGTATGATTTCCCCTTGCTTTTACTTGAAGTAGTGCCACCAGATCCACTGGTCCTCTACATATCCAATAGGGTGAAATTATGACTTTATGAGGGTTTTGAAGTCCTCCCACTAAGTCACTAGAGTTTCTCCCTCTAACCTCAGGGTCTCCATGTGGATTTCCCACCAAGTGAGGGCATGGTCCTCTAATTCCATCCATGCAAATGGAATCTTTTGTTCTTCCTCAACATGATGGACACTAAAATAAACTTCTAATTACTACAACCAATGATTTAGCTTTAAAGCATTAATATTACTTTGGTATGGCTTAACATTGACCTTCACTTCCTTTTTGAACAAGGACTATGAATGATTCACAACACTCGAACTGGGTTGATATTTTTTGAGTCATTTATTTGGTTGGTTCTTTATTTCTTCTTGATCTTCCGATCTCGCATTTGGTTTTCCTTCTACATTGGAACTCCCATCTTCTCCAAACATCCCAAGATTATTCTTGAATGTTGATATGAAGAGATTCATATTAGAACTTATATTTGCAACTTGTGTTTCTAGCTGCGAAAACCTCTCCTCTGCAGGATCACGAGGGCCATTCATAGATTCATCATCCATGATATGAATTTGGCCTAACTGATCTAGATACCCTATAAATCTCCACAATATACCCAAAGAATCTTGCTCTCATACCAATAGGATCCATAAAATGCCATGGAATTTGCATTGGACATTTCGTCACAATAGCTCTGATAAACTATATTCAAATATCCAAAATCTACACTATTAGGGTTTTATTTCTCTTTACATTTGTGGATGGGTAGGTTAATACTAATTTTGTATGCATACAAATTAAAATTATCCATAAAACAGAGAACAATGAAATAAAAACTCAAAAACCATGATTTGAAACAAGATATGACCTGGGAAACCCTTCCAGAAGAAAACCCAGCTGAAAGGTGAGGTCGCACTGCTCTCTTTCCCTGAATAGAAAATGATTGCGAGTACAAAGAAGTATGGTTTGTGGTCTATGGGCTACTACAGTGCACAAATCCTCTTTGCATGCTCTATTTCCTATCCCTCTTGACTATTTTTTCTTATCTATGGAACATATGGACTTGAAAGAATGGAATCCCTTTTCCTTTTAGTGGCCCGATTATAACACAACCCAATAGCTTACTAGTATTCAAGAAAGTATTGATGATGGATCCCAGTTGGGATTTGAAACGTTGACGGAAAATGGTTTGCACTATGGATTCTCCGGTAACTAAGTCTAAAGCTTACTAGTAGTTAGGTTTGACTACCTCAACTCTTAACTAGAGTTACCATATGGACCATTATAGAGTCTTATTCATCCTAATCATGTGGCTAGCCCCTTTTCCATGAATAATAGGGTTTTACATGGCATCCTCTTGAATTATGGTGGTGAAACCAGGTAAATCAACTTCTAAGTGGGATAACTTTTGCATATAGACTCCAATTGATGTGATTTGTACACCGTTGGAAAGTCTCTATGTGTAGAATAAGGAACACAAGGTATGCATTAGGGGGGTCATAGGGGAGGTGCAGCCCCCCCTATTGGGGGGTTTCAGGGGGGGAGGTAGCCCCATTTTTTTTTGAGCCTATATTAGGTGGGAAAACCTACCTATGGTTTTGTGCATGGATTTTCACATCATGTTGGGCATGATGGTTTTCTGCCCATGGTATTTTGTAGATCTGGTCAAGGGAACTACAGTTATTTTCTAATCCAGGGTTAATGGATTGGGGTTTATGAATGCTTCGACATGTATATATATGTGTGTGTGTTTGTGTATTGTAACATTGAAAGGAACATAATGAAAAATCAATATGGTAGTCTCGATTTTGGGATCTGGGGGAAATCTCTGCGTATTTGTTTTATATTCTCGTCATTGTTTATTTTCTATTTTTAGAATTTGTATGCAGGTAATTTTTGTATAGGGTTAAAACCTACATGCAGTAAAGTGGTATTTTACCCCCAAAAAACATTGTTTGATGCCTCAAAATGCTTCTGGAAGGTTTCTTACCCATATTTGCCAAAATGGGTCCCGCTGGTAAAAATGGTCCTGTGGGCTGATTCCTCCGTGTATTCCACTCTAAAAGCATCGAGATGGATAAAAACAATGTAATGATCCAATATAGATCAATTTTTCCCTTTCACATTAAATCTATTAAGGGGAGGCCATATATAATATATATTGTAATTTTCAAGCATCGATAATTTTGTTGATGACTTCCTTTTCATCCATAGACAATAATTGACTCGTAAATTAATTGTTACCACCAATTTATCCATATACAAAAATAATCTTTCTAGGGAGAGGATTGATTCCTTTACCTTTTCCTGTAAGATATCCCTTACAATAAACATGTCCTTCCTAATCACAAATTGGGGTTGGTGCTTGTGCAACTCACATTTAAGGACAAAAATAAACTTATTTGGTTCTTCCTAATTTTCTATTTGTTTTTGTGCCTTCACACCTTACCTTTGAAGCAATCCAAAATTATCGTTCTTGCTAGCCACTTGTAGTAGTCAATGAGAATATATGTTGATTATGTTCTATACTTTCAAGCTCCAAAGCTTGCATTTGTTGTTGTAACATTTAACTTGCTTAAATCGTTGTCAATGTTGATCCTTCAAGACTAAGTCTATTTGCAAGGAATTTTTTTTCAATGACAACATTACCCTTTTTAGTAATGCAACTTGTAACTTTCTCTCTAATTGAGGATCATGAGTTTTCACATTTTTTGCTTGTCTTTAAAAATTTCAGTTCCCTTGTCCAAAGATCTACTCTTTATTTTTTCAAGGGATAAGTTGGTCTCTGATTTTGCAATATTTCAATTAGTTTGGGCCACTTTATGGTTAGTGCAAGCTTATCTATTATAAAGGACTTTTCAGGGCTCTTGGTGTAGTTTGAATTGGTCCTTTAGAGAATGTTGGACATGTCTACTTCTACTATTTTATCATTATAATCTTGGGGATTCATTCCGTACTCCAATATCCAACACAAGCTTTAATATTGTTGCAATGCATGATTTTCCATTCTATTTAACTTGGGATGATTCAAATTGGATCATTATATTATTTTTCATCCCTCTTGAATCTTTCAAAGTCAAAAAAAGTGGAGGAATCAACTTATAGGATCATTGTTACCGGCAAGATCTAGTTTGGAAAATTGGGTTTTGAAACCTTATAGGAGTAGTTTGAGGCACAATATAACATATTTTTGGGGGTAAATCTTTGTTACTAAAGTTTTACACCTTATTTTCATTATTCTACACATAAATAATTTTCCAACGGTGCAAGATTCACCTCAATCGGAGTTTGTAAGCAAAATTTATGCCACTCGAAATTTAACCTTCCTATTTTAACCACCATAATTTGAGAGTGTGCCATATCAACCCCCATTATTCATGGAAAATGGGATATTCACATGCTTGATGAATAATACTCTAGAAGAGTCCATATTGTAACCTTAGTTAAGATTTGAAGGAGTCAAACTTAACTGCTAGTAGGCAATCAAGTTATTACTGGGCCACTAGGAGGAAAAGGGGTTACATTTTATTCAAGTGCATTTTGTTCCATATACAAGTAGAGTAGCTGAGAATGGACAGGGGGGAGAAAATAGATAGGATTTTTTCACTATAGAAACCCATGAGCCACAACGCTCACTTCCTCATAATTGCATCCATTTTCCATTCAGAGAAAGAACTTAGTGCAACCTTACCTTCCAGCGAGGTATTCTCTTGAAAGGGTTCCCAAGGTTATATCTTGTGTGTTTTTTTTTTAGTTTTATTTTACTTTTCTCTATTTATACATAATCATAATTTTATTGCATAAACAATAAATAACAACTAATAATTTAAAAAAACTAAGGGGAAATAAACCCTTAAGTGTAGAATAGGATTTTCTAATATATATTGGTAAATTTGTTGCGAAGAACTATCTAGTGGAATGTCCATGGTATTTTATAGATCATTATATTGTGGGAACTTGAAGGATATCTAGATCAACTAAGCCAAAAACCCAGTCATGGCTAACAAATATATGAATAACCCTCATGGTTCCACAAAGGAGATGTGTGTGTGGTTGGAAGCACAAGTCACATATATAATGTGTAATGTGAGCCTCCTCATGGCAACCTTGACCAATAAGCTTAGTCCATTCAAAGAAGATGGAGGTTTTAATGCAGAGGTTTGGACCAGAGGGGGAATTTTCATGTTGGGAAGAACCAAAGAGGGAATATAAGAAATAACTCGAAAAGGAACAACTTAATTTGATTTTCATGAACCATCCCTAGTCCCTATTCAAAATGGAAGTGAAGGTCGACATTAAGTAGTGTCAAGGTGAGATTGATGCTCTGAAGCTAAATCACTAGTTGCAACAATTAGAAGTTTATTTTAGTGTTCATGATACAAAGGAAGAACACAGGATTTCATTCGCTTGACTAATATTAGAGGGCCATGCCAAACATGGTGCGAAAGCCACATAAAGACCTTAAGGTTGGAGGGAGATCCTCTAGTCACTAAGTGGGAGGATTTCAAAACCCCGTAAAGTCAAAAATTTTACACAGTTGGGTATGTAGAGGACCAATGGATTCGATGGCATTTATTTAGGGATAAGTTTTAATTAGGAAATCACTTTTACAAATAGAGGTGATCCCTCTAGTCCAATGAGTGGATCTAGTAACAACTGAAAAAAAAAAAAAAAACTAAAAGAAAAAAAAAAAAAAAAAAAAAAATACAAGTAAAAATCTCCTAGTTTAGATCAAAATGACATGAGAGAGGAAAGATGGCCTACCTCACTCCTATGTGGTTGCTATGTGATGTCAATCTCGATCTTCTCACTTCCTAGCTCGATCCTCGCTGTTATGTTGTGAACGAATACCTAAAAGAAAGATCAAACAAAGACAACAAAGGAATAACATAACATATGCATTCTAATGTAAACCATATGACCGATCAAGGAGCATCATACTAAGCAAGTAATCATTTACACCCTTATGGAAAGTAAACATGCATTCTATTAATAATAAACACAAGAGGGAAGCATACAATGATTGCCTTGATGTTGGAAGCCTCCTTTGAGATGGGCTTCAAATTCCAAGCCAAGACTTCTCAAGCTCTCCTTTCTCCTTCACAAGTTTGTAGCAATTAAGCACAATTTAGTAGCAACATGTCCAATCTAGTCTGACCAACCATTTGAGGGTGTAAGGGAATGCATTTATAGGGAAGGAGATGGATTTAGGGATCCACAAAGGGGGGGATAAGGTCCACATATTAAGGGGAAGATCCCTAAATGTAGGATCAAGGACTCAAAATGGGAGACCTTGAACATATACTAATTCAACCATAACCAGCTCGCCACTCTCGAGGCTTCTAGTAAGAGAAGCTTGTACTCCATTTTAGGAGAAACTTCCTTAAGAGGATGAGTGCGGATTTTCCTATCCAAAGTCATGCTGCCAACGCTAGTCACTAGTTAGACCAAAGGGTACCAACACGGGTTTTCCTGCTAAAAGTAGCGACGAGCTTGCAAATAGGTTTTTTCTACAAGTTCTTCCATAATTAATTCAAGGCATTTTTTCTTCTTTTCTTCAGGGATGTTATGATCAATGTTTTTCATGCTGAATTCATTGACATCTTTTGTCACTTTGTGACATTTTTGAAAAGTTCGACAACTCAGGGTATGAGATAGGGAATGCAAAAAATTATTGTATAACATATGCCCCCTAAGTCATGAAGTTAGAACAAGAAATGATGGGTGAAGTGTTTTACAAGTCAAGGCAAGGAATTTGGAGAATTAATGTCAATATACTTGCAAATCAAACATAATGCAATATATATGACATCTCTAAACAAGCATTTAACAATACACAAATCCATGACATGGGCATAATCATCCGACTAGAAAGGATCATGTGTATGGATCCATGATTGTTATAGACATATTTGGGCACTGCAACCCCAATCACATATGTCCATAAACCAAGGGCTTCTAAACCCCTAAAAGTGTTGTTTCAGACCCTAAAAGATCAAGGTCAACTGATTACATCATTTCCTAGAAGTTCTCCCTGAAAAACTGGTCAAAATTGGTCAAAACTAAACCATACAGTCTGCTCCATGCTAAGGGTGCGATGCATCTCACCTGCTACAGACAAAGGGTGTGATGCATACTGAAAATCCCTTCTATAGGGTGCAATGAGTGAGAGAAGACAAATGGTAGAAGCAATTTGTTAGGTGGAAACCCAAAGAATATTCTAGAAACTGCTCATATGACACTTGCCTCTCTGAATTCACCCAAGGATGAGTAAGAGAACTTGAAATCTCCAAGTGGAACCAAGAACTATCAGTGAAATGACACTAATCAAAATCCCAGAAGCTGACACAACCCCTCAAAAATATCTTTATATGGATCCCTCATCCTAGAGATCCAGAGGATGGAATTTTGTATTTTGTAAGGAAGTGCTATTAGTTTCTCTATGAAGCATTGTATTGTTGGGTGATCTAGCTTTTCATGAGGTGAAGAGGGCTTTCATGCTGGGAGGATGGCGCTAGATCAGACAGCTAGGTTGTAATCCTCTCTTCTACTATTGCTATCAATAAAAGCTATTTGAGTTTTCCTCCATATACTTGTATATTTCTGAATCTTGTCTTTGTGTATGCATTTGTATGGTTAATGTACATCTGATTCTACATTGTTTATGGTTATAGATCTCTATGCTTTGATGGTATTTTGTTGCCTTGAATCTACAGGTGTTCTTTGAAGCGGGACAAGTGAGGAAGGAGTGGCGAAAGCTCTATCAAAGGAGAGAGGAAACAAGCAAGGAGCCAAGCGAAAGACTAAGGTTGGTGCTCTCTACTTCTCTCTCATCTATCTCTCATAAAGGATCAGATCGAGGGTCTCACCCTTGGTATCCAGGATCTGAGGATCGACGAGTTACCTCTGAGATTACAGCGCCGTACCACTGGCATGCTCAGTCGATGGACTAGGCTCTTACGTATGATCGCACAGGCGGTGACTTGTTATCACCAGCACCATTAGTCTAGGGTGCTTTTCCTACATTTTTGAATTTTTGGGTCGTATGACCGATTTTGTCATTGACACAGAACATTTTGTAAAAACTATAAAGCATTTCAATCAACATTTGCATCAGGATCATATAACTTAACCAAAATAAAGCTCCGAAAATAATAATATAAATATATATATAATATATATATATATATATATATATATATTAATATATAAATTATATAATATATATATATATTATATTTTATTTATTATTTTCGGAGCTTTATTTTGGTTAAGTTATATGATCCTGATGCAAATGTTGATTGAAATGCTTTTCTCTTTTATAAATGATACAAATGTTTATCTAACATATAATTTGCTAATGAATCAGAAAAGGAAAGAATGCAATTAAAGAGCTCAGGGTTAGCTCCTGCCTGGTCCAGACAGCGTCGAAAATAATCCATCGAATCTCCCGGAATCAGCTAATGAAAATCAAGGGGGAAAACACCTCTAGAGCTCCAACAATCCCAAATTTGAATGAAATAGTAAAAATGAGAGGTAAAACTACTTTTATGTTACTGATCATGTAATTCAATTAAGATGTTGGTTTTTAACTCATTTTTAAGCATGTATTTACATTTCTAATCAATTTGATGGATCAATTGAACAGGTAGTACGACCGTCAAAATAACATAGTGTTAATGGTGAATCAAACATCTCTAACTATTATCACGAGCAATGTTTCAGCAAAGTTCAAGCTTGTTAAAAAATAAACCTAGCACTGGGCATAGTTTTTAAAGATTCAAGATCATTAAAAAATGAATCCGCCCCTCGGTAAATAATCTTTGTGATCGCATTGCTATCAACTTTTGAGCCTTGGTAGTGTTCTTACCATCACCTCCACTTTTTAGTCGATCATACGCCTCCACTTGATTGTTTACCCAACTGTGACGAGTGATTTTGTTAGCCACCTTCTTTACACTACTGTGCTTGCAAAAGTTCCAAGCTTACCTGGAACCAGTTGTTACCCGAAAACATCACTCATTCCTAAAAAACAAGTCTCTTTTAAGCTCTTTTTAGACTCGTAAAATATGAAAAGATTGTCGAGCAATTGGCCTCTCCAGCTCGTTAAAGTGATTGGAAGTGCCATCCCTCCTCTATATTTTAATCTTTCTAGACCTGAGGGATCATTACACAAAAAGATCGAGCACTTGTCTTTTTCGGCTTGCTAAAAGTGATCGGAAAAGTCATCCCTTTCATATTATTTTATACTTTTTCGGACTTAAGGGATTATACTACGAAAAAGGACTACTGGAGTTTCCTTTCAGTCTCTTTTCAGACTGTCTAAAACTGAAAAGGACTGAGTTATCTTTGTCGTTAAACTTGTTAAAACAATAGCGACAAACTTGTCCATATGGACAAGAGCGAGTTTCATTGTCGCTAGGCTCACTAAAACATAGTGACAGGTTTGCCTAAAGGGAAAATTATAGAACAAGCATATGTTATCCTCCTCAAGCTTGACAAAAATAAAGAGGTACTGGTCAGCAATGACTGGGGAAAAAAGGGAAGAAAACTTGAAGAACTTCATTGGTAGCAGGTCGCTCTTGAACATGACAATTTCACTCCCTCACCATGATTGAGTAGGGTTGGGTTATTCTGTTCACTGGTCATATCACCATTGGTCCTCCGTACCATCCATTTTTGGGGTTAACACTACAAATCCATTTTAGTGTTGCCGATATGTTCAAAAGAAGTTTCTCAAAGAATTCACCAACCCAGCTAACGCCTCATCCACTGCAATACCTTCACGCTCCATTTTTCATGACCGCCACCTTGAACCTTGTATCATCAGATTGTTTTCACCTCCACAAAATCATTTGCTCCATTCTGTGTCATAGATGTGGGATTCATTAAGGCCCTCCTACGATGGGTCACTTCTTGTCGACATCAGCTCATTATCTAAGAAGTTGACTTAGGGAACCAACCCCTTTCAGTACTTTTGAGCTGCATGCCTCCAATGGCAAGTTTTCTTTCCGGCGATAGTAGGTTTACATCAATGGCCTTCGACCGAAAAGATTTTGCATGGTGTTGACATCAAAATCAATGTATTCACAACCACGTAATTGTACTGCCAGTACCTTGAGGTCATTATCATTATCGGTGATTCCTCTCGCGCCTGTTAACAGCTTACATCATTGGCTGGTAATCAGGCGATGTCTTTCCATGTTCGACACCAGAACATCTTTTCACATGGATCGACTTGTGCTTCGGGCAAAGATTGAACAAGTTTGAAGACCCCAGATCTAGTTTCATCCATCCGAGCTGCGATATATTTAGGAAAATAAAGACATCAAATGTACTCCATAGCTGCACAAATAATCATCCAAGCTAAGGGATGATGGCTCTACCAGAATCATCAGTCTACCACACAGACAATTGTTTGTCCTATGTACATGAAAATGAATTTATAAAGCTGAGCATGGGAATGCCCACCTCAGCTAGATCATGAAAATATTATGAAGATAATGTATTGTATTGTATCTTATTACAGGTCACCTTCTAGTTCGAAAAACCTCGGATCCTCATGATAAAGCATTTCACCTGACATCAGAAGATTTACGATCTCATGCTTTAGGGGGCAACTGTTATAGACATATTTGGGCACTGCAACCCCACTCACATATGTCCATAAACCAAGGGCTTCTAAACCCTTAAAAGTGTTGTTTCATACCCTAAAAGATCAAGGTCAACTGATTACATCATTTCCCAGAAGTTCTCCCTGAAAATCTGCTCAGAACTGGTCAAAACTGGACCATACAGATTGTTCCATGCTAAGGGTGCGATGCATCTCACCTGCTACACACAAAGGGTGCGATGCATACTGAAAATCCCTTCTGTAGGGTGCAAAGAGCATGTTAGTGTTGGTATCTTCATCCCTCCGTCAGTGATCAAATTCTCTTGTTGCATTGCATTTTAGGTGTCTCGCTCGGTCAACTATATTCTATTAGGATCATGGATCATCTAACGGTAGTGGCTTATTGTACAATTTCCCTCATGTCCTTTGCCTACTGGCCCATTTTCATTCATCTAGATCAACTGCAGTTAAATTTTATCTTTAAATTTGCAAATGTCAGTTTTAGGGTTTTCGCTTTCATTAGGTCTAGGGTTTCGTCAAAAAGGTCTTCAAAATGCTCAATAACAGTCAGCAGGCGCATGAGGAGGTCAAATAATGTTCCAGTACCAATAATTTCCATGATAACATACTTAGAGACTGATTTATTTTATGTTTTCATGTATAAATTTGATGTAATATTAGTTTTTTCATATGTAATAGCTTCAGTGGCAACCCTGGTAACCTTGTCAAGCTTCAGCAACTCCATCACCTGCAAAGCAAACAAAAAGTCAAATCATTCAGTTCATCAAAGGCAAAAATAAAGCAAACTGCCAAAAACAGAGTTTGAAAAGCAAGTCAAATGCAAACATTACAAAAGTGGGTTTTTATGAGTAAAAAATTAAAATCTTTTGTATATAAACCATTTGTCACGTTCAAAGAGCTCATTTGCATCTAACGAAAAAGGAGAGAACGAGAGCAGGCCATGTTGGGGAAAAAGAGAAAAATTGCGGCAGTTTGGGTAAGTTTCAGGGGCGTAGCACATTAGGTCATGGGCGCAGCGCATAGAGCTAGCGTGGTGCATTGGGCTACCCTTTGCAGTGCAAAAAATACATAGGCACGGTGCATTGAAGAGGCACGACACATTGGATTTGTGGCACGGCGCATTGGGCTTCAAGCCCGATTTCACCCATAAACTCATCCAAACTGCCAAATTTTCTCAATTTCCACTTGTTCAAGTAAGTCATCATTCTTTCACTGCCAGTGAATGAGTTTTTCTTAAAGTTTATGGTGATTTAGTGAGAAAAACTTGAAACCCTACCTCCTTACAATTTTTGCCAAAAATAATTGCTTAGGGTTTACAATTTGTGTTTTGTTGCCAATTCGACTCCATCACTCCCTCACTCTTTGATTCCCTCATTCATTTTCCAGTTTCATTAACCCATTCCCTAATCCCCATATCTCTAACTTTAATATCCCCATATCCCTAACTCCCATTATCCCAAACCCTAGTTACAAACTCCTGAACCCTAATTGCTATCCCAAGAGCCTAAATACTATTCCCTAAACCCCCTATTCCCCAAAATCCTGTCAACAACATTCCCAAAACCCCTCATACCCTCTCCCTCAATAGTCCCTCATACATTTTCATCCTTGGCAACAAAAAACTAAAGATACCATAAATATCTTCATACTCATCTAAGACAACCCAAACATTGGCAAACATGGACTCTGATCCTTCCTATGATCGAGATGAGGAGACACACAATGATTCTTCTAGAGAAATGCATGCACCAAGGAGACCTCACAAGGGTGGTAAACATATACGAGAGGAGCCTACTTCACTTTCCGAGCTGCAGGCCTGCCCTCTTGTTGTCACATGCTTTCAACACCAATCCTGTTATTAGTTTTGTGAGACGGTAGAGAGAGTCCAGTACCATCATGAGTTGGCCAGGTTGTTTGTGCTCCATCTTCATAATGGCCAAGTCACTTTAGTAGGTGTGACGTTCACCTTGACATCAGAGGCTATTTCTCTGGAAACTGGCATTCCAAATGTTGGTGAGCAGTGGAATAAAAGGTAGTAGATTGACAGAGAACAATATGAGCCTTACATCAAGGCTGGTTACCAGAGACATCTCAGCAGAGTTTTTCCCTTCCGGTATCTGAAGGACACATATGCTCCCTTGATGAAGTTTATTGTGATGCAGGAAAGTGTTCCCTCTGAGGACAGAGGCAACCCCTCTAGCCCTAGAGTGGGTCTAGTCACAAACAAGGACAGATCAACAATAACTTTCCTTAAACAGTTAAAGTTGGAGGCCTACCTCAACTGATGGTTGATGGAGTTTCGTTGCGCTACTCCAGCTTCCGCTTCCTTCTCCTCAGCAAGTGATCAACCTAAAACAAAGCAAAGGAAATACAACAAAGCACGTAATCGGATAAAAAAATGAACTATTTAATCACAAAGTCAAGAAGTCATGAGCTATCAAGTACATTACATACAAGACATAGGAAAACATCATTGATTGCATTAATAATGAAATAAGAGTCACCTTACAACCAAAGTCTTGACCTTGCAAGCCTTCTCAGAAAGAGTCCAGCCAGCATGTTCTTCAAGCATTCACTCTTTGAAGATGGATCTCCCAACATACAAGAGCTCTCTCACTCATAAGTTTTACACAAGATCAAGGGCACTTCACAACCTTCCACAAGCTATCAACAATCCCACACTTATCACTCTCACACCAGCTATCTAGCAAACTCACAAACACTAACAACACTGCTCAACTAGCCAACTATCAGGAACTAGTAATGCATAGCAATGGTGAGAGTTTAAATAGGAGAAGGAGTCTCCATAAATGGGGGAAAGGAGAGCTTATCACCAAGGAAGGTAGCAAAATTGGCAGAACTTCCACACCAGGATAGGAAGGGCGACACAAACAAGGCCAACAACCAGGTCTAGAGTAATTTGGAAGGCCGAATGTTGGAACAATTCACCCAATCTGGATCATCGCGGGCACAGAACTGAGCTTCAGCTTTGACATCGCAAGTGATTAGTGCAGATAGTTAGATCATCGCTGAAGAGACCACATAGCCCCGTGATGGTGACTAAAATCAAGCCATTGCGGGAACCAGGTGTAGTTCCACGCTGGCAATGCGTTCGGTCTGTTCATGAGCACCTTTCAGCGCGTTTATTTAATCAATAGCCGCGATGAGGCAGATAACTTAGGAAAAGTGGGTCAATTGGCAGCATAGGAGAGCATTTGTCTGTCATAATCATGTTTGACTTGGACACATGACACAGTGAGAAGGCCGGGAGTGAAAGCGGTGATAAATTACTGTGTAACAGATGCCCCCTAAAGTATGAAGCCCGAGAGAGTGGGAGGGGTGAAATGCTTTACAAAAAAACTGAGAGGGAACACCATCTGGAAGGACTTGTATGCAAGTCGAACTGACATCTCTGAAGTACATGTAGTCTAGGCATGGGCGCAGCCATCCAAAAGACATACGGAATAGGTTTGTGGTATGGACATACGGAATGAGTTGAAGTCAAACACTCGTGGAATCACCCGATCAACAATCAATGATGCAAATCGACTGTCAGGTGCAAAGAACTTGCCATTGAGGCATGCAAGCTCCAAGGTACCAAAAGGGATCTCTAGATCAATCTCCCGGATAATGATAAAGGTATGGTTGCAGCCATCCATGAAGACTCAGGTATGGTTGCAACCATCCATGAAGACTCAGGTATGGTCGCAACCATCCATCAACGAGTCATGTAACTAGAAACCAATCCACGCAGCCTGAACATATGTAATCTGAGTTCGGGGTCTTGAACCCAACCGACCATAGTACAAATTCTAACATGTGAATAGAGGTGCTGAAGTCGAGCATGAGAGAAAGTCACTTGATTACCGGTCGATGATGTAAACCGTTAACAAGCGCGAGAGAAACCACCAATAATGCCAATGGTTCTCAAGGTACTATCCAGTACAATCCACGAAGTGCAAAGAATGAGTTGAAGTCAAACACTCGTGGAATCACCCGATCAACAATCAATGATGCAAATCGACTGTCAGGTGCAAAGAACTTGCCATTGAGGCATGCAAGCTCCAAGGTACCAAAAGGGATCTCTAGATCAATCTCCCGGATAATGCGCTGATGTCGACAGGAGACGAATCGTCGTAGGAGGGCCATAATGTTTCCCTCATCAACGACACCAGATAAGGAACAAGTAATAGATGGTGAAACAGAGTATCAGAGAAGGAGACAGAGGTGTAAATGGCAGAAGGATTATACTCTTGAACGTGCCGACGACATGACTCTAGACGGTGGCAGCATTCAGGTACCAAAGGATCAGAGGCTTGATGGAGACAACATGGATCAAATGGAATGAGGCTAAATGACAACCCAAATTTGCGGAAGGCCAAATGACAACGTATGGATGTCCCAACCCGACAAGAAGCAGAAGTGTCAATGTTCAAGAGTGACAAGCTGCCATAGACAATCAATGATAAACCTGCTGTTAAATCCAACCTAGTAATAGTTTAAAGAGCCCTAGGGAGGAGAAGCTCGAGTCTCGTCATGGTGATGAGTCCAATGTCATCAGGGTTTAACGAGTCCGACATAGGTAAAACTCGGAGTCGTTTTTTAGGGAGTTTGAAAAAGATATGGAAAAGAAAACTCCAGGGGGGTCCTTTTTCGTAGATTTTTGTCTCTCGAGCCCGAAAAAGTATAAAACGATATTCGAAAGAACCACCTGACCATTACGATCAAGGAGTACTTTTCATGATTAGTAATATCAACCTGAAAAAGTAGAAGAGCGATTGAAACCACGTCATTTCGTAACCAATAACGAGCCTGAAACGACAAAAGTTCGGCAATCTTTTTACGTTTACACGGTCGGAAAAGAGCTTAAAGCAGACCGCCTTTCATTCCGTTTAACAAGTCGAAAGGAGCAACTCGGCTATATTTTCGTTTTTAAATGGTCATAAAAGAACTGAAAGCAGACCTCCATTTTTATTCTCTTTAGCGAGTCAAAAGGGGTAAAACACTCGGCAATCTTTTCATATTTTATGAGTAACAAAAGAGCTTAAAAGTGAGTCGTCCTAGAGGAATGAGTGGTATAAAGGGTAGCAACTGGTTTCGGCAATGGTGGAACTGCTCAAAACATGTAATGGTCAAGAGGCTGGCTAATAAAACCTCTCATCGCCGCGGTTCCTTAGGAAAGGAAAAACAACTAAGTGAAAGCATATGATCGGCCAAAGAGATGGTGGCAATGGAATGAAACGACCAAGGCTCATCTAGCAGAATTTAGCGGATAGACGGCAATCACGAGATGTAAATCAGGTATGGGTTCATTTTTACACAAGCTTGAACCATGGAGAACTCTGCTTGGATTCGGTTTCATGTTTACACAAGCTTGAAACGAAAAACTATGCTTGTTATGAGTTCGCATGCCCCCAGCATAATGATGCAAATCGAGGTACATGCCACCCAAGCTTCATTGCATCCAACGAGATGGATGGAATGAAGGTTCACTTTCAGGATCTTGGAAAGACTCGACTTGGATTTTACGAGATCTTAATCAAAGATTCGATTTGGAAAGGGAGTTGTTTCATTTTTTAATGAGGTTGACACAGTAAAAGAACCATCCTCATAACCCTTGTTTCATTTTTTAACGAGGTCGGCACAAGAACAAACTATCCTTGGGACTCCTTGTTTCATTTTTTAAACGAGGTCGACACAAGATCAGAACTATCCTCGACACCCTTGTTTCATTTTTTAACGAGCTTGACACAAGATCAAGAACTATGCTCGAAACTCTTGGATTCATTTTTTAACAAGCTTGACACAGGATCGGGAACTATGCTCGTGACCCCTATTTTCATTTTTTAACGAGGTTGACATAGGAAACAAACCATCCTCGGGATACCTGGTTTCATTTTTTAACGAGGTTGAGACAGGAACAAACTATCCTCGGGCACGTTGTTTTATGGGCCTTATGAAAACATGGGTCCCAAGAGGTCTTCACGGGATGGAAGGGACGCACTCTGGGAGGAATACATGTCATGAGGCACTAATGACAAATCAAGTTCCAATGCCCCCAGTACATGATGTATGAGACCATCTGTATGATCGTCAGTAGAGGCGGAGATGGAACGAGTAGCCACATAATTGACCTGCGGCAAGGAAGGTACTGCTTGCAAGCAAGAACCAAGAGGGGATGATAGCTGCGTAGGAGGCACCGAGCGACTAAAGAACAATAATTGATCTATGGTCACCACTCTTCCATCGTGTGGAAAACAAACCACACAGAAAATTGAAGAGATAACGGCCCCCATGGCATAAACATAGTCACGGCCAAGGAGAAGACTGAAATCTAAAGCACATTGGACAATTAGTACGTCTATATAGACGGTTTTACCTCCCAAAGTAACATGAAACTTCAGGAGGATCCCTAATGGTTGACTGGTTCCTCCGTCAAATTCCAACAGATTCTGTGTGACTGACACAAGCTATGGGGAGCCCAAAGCCTGCCAAGTAGTAGAAGACATAAGACTAACTGACGCACCCTCATCCAAGACAATGCTAGGTATTTCCTTATCATAGGCATGTACTATAATCTGGAAAGGCACATGGGATGGAAGGTGGAAGGTGGTCAAATGACTCCAGTCGAAGGAAACAACCAAACTACTTGGTGGGGGAATCGTATGATTTCCCCCTTGCTCTATAGGAACCGAAGAAGGATCCTCTTGACCAATAGGGATAGGAGGGTCATTTTCGGACTCAGGAGAATCCGATGAGACGAGAAGAACATGAGCATGAAGCTCTTTCGAAACAGAGTGATCAACAAGTGGTGAACCCAAGTTGACACTCTCTCCGACCAATGGTTGGTCTGGAACAAGCTTAGCACAACTAGGTTCAGAAAGAGGAGGACAGACAAGAGAAGAATCTAAGTCAATCTCTTTGTCAATGGTGAGAGGGTCTAAAGAGAGCCTCTGATAACCAACGGGAAGTTGGGGTGAAGAAGCTGTAAGACTTTCGAAAATGACGGAAGCTTTATCCATGAGCAGACAAAGGTGAAGGGGATGGTTGCCTTCACATAGCCTACGGGGAATCGAATCTTCCCTTTCTTCTTACCATTATCAGTTAATAGGGTAGCATCAAAATGAGATTCAGAGGACGATGAGGGATGGGTCGAATCACGAGACCATACTTCTAAAATCCTAGGAATGCCAGGACAATCAGGAAGAAGATGGTCACCCTTGCACAATTTACAAGGAAAATTAACCTTTCGCGGAGGAGCAGAAGGTGTTTCGACCTGAGGTGTACTTGGAGCAATAGCTGCACAGGTGGCCTCACATTTATCAAACTTCTTCTTCTTCTTCTTCTTAGTATCCTGGTTACTAGATGTGAAACTTTCACCAGGCGAAGGAGGAGAGGAGGAGGAAGAAGCAGGGGAAGAAGGCGTAGGCTCAACCTTGGAATCAACATGTCGTGGTTCAGACGAAGGAGACGGTGGAATAGGAGTCATGACACTCGGGACCATCGAGGTTGAAAACAACCACATGGGCAAACCGATGGTTAACCCAGGCAAAGACAATGTTGCCATATATGGAGCACCGGCATTTCCAAATGGAGGAATCAGACCAAGATTTCCATTTGGGTGAAGACCTTGGCCGGTAGACTCAGGGAATGTTTCCATCGAGAACGAGACTAAAAAACACTCTTCTCACAACCAAGAACTCGAACTATTACCAGGAATATTTCATGGGCAGTAAATTTTATGACGCAGGAACAAAACTTGACCTTTTCATGTTTCAAGAGTCGAGAAAAGGACGAAAAGGTGACTCTATCTCTTTCGAGGTTTAATGAGCCTGAAAGGACAAGTGCTCAGATGGACCTTTTCTTTTAGGGAGGTTCGAAAAGGAATGAAAGTGACTACTTTGGAGAACTAGGCAAAAGGTTTACCAAACAACCCGTAAAACTGCATATACACCTTGGCAGTCGTATGAAAACCAAGGACTTTCCGTACGGCAGTCAATCTTCCTGAATGATGTGTTCGGTGCGTTACAGTTTGCAAGGCAGTAGACATGGCTTCCTAAGGATAAAGGATGATAACCTAGTGGGGTCTCCCAATATATACTCGACAGTACGTGGGAGCACAATTCCGTATTAGACCGCTATTGAGTCATAAAAGGAGGAATCACCCAGCCTTGAGTGAGAACAATAGCGACTAATTTTAACGACGCCGGAGCACGTCTCTAGCCTAGACCTCTAAATAGTGTGCATTATGTTCCAATGTGTTGCTAGATTCATTCAGTTCATTTTAGAGTTGATCTTGGATTACGTTCCAGTTTTCAGGCCTTACCGTGTGTATATAATAAATCCTAGGATGCAACTAGAATGCACGAAAAATCCTTTTCTTCAATGAACACCTACCTACGGGAGGGTAGAGAGATCATTTCGAAACCAAGAAAACCAAGACAACGAAGGCAGTCACTCAATGCATACAGACACCAATTCCTAAAGTGCACGGATACTACTAATGAGAGAATTTAAATATTCGCTTTACAATATGAAAACTTGAAATGCAAATTCACTTTCACTGTCATACTAAATGAATGCAACCTTTTTGATTTTGGTGTCTTTAAATCTAGAAGAAACAAATAAGCAACAAGCAAGTGTGGAAAAGCCCGGTTGATCCAAACAATTGTAATCTATGTTCGGTAGTGAAAATAAATCGAATCAATGCCAAAGTTTAGTTCAATAACATTCACTAAGCAATCAACCAAAAACAGGCTAAGGGGAAGGCTCAATCAAATCGACAAGAAGCCGCAAACGAACCTTGAGCAAACAAGCAACCAAGCCAATAGATTCAAGGAACCTGAAACAATGATCTAGGTCACATAAGCAAAAAAAAAAAAAACAAGATTCATTCAACAAAGCTCACAAGAAAGTGCTTTAACCATGAACAGTGAAAAACAAATCATCAAGCAAGCAAGAAAGGCAAGGGACCAGTAGGACTAATGGACTCAGGAGGCAGAATTGAGAAAATCAATTCTACAACAATCAGCGTGGGCAATACATAAGAAACAAGCGCTAATAAAGCACTAACCGCAACAACTAAGCGATGTCAGTGCGGAAGTACACAACTTTCCTGCGATGGTCCGATTTCCAGAACTGTCCCGACTGTTAGGCGTAATTACACTATGAACAGGGTATTATAAAAGGGTGAGCACGATGACAGCATGACTGTTGAAATTAAATCTGTGATGATGTTCAAAACAGTGACAGGCGAACCAAAACTCCCAAATCAAAAACATCCAATCCTTTAATCAAATAGGGGTATTTCCCAGATCAACCTAGGAAACTCAGAGGACTGATAACTAATCCCCAAAACTTCAAAAGAGACCAAATCAACAAAAATCAAGGCAAGAGCAAACAAGAAAAACAAATGCCAAAACCCTTCCCCAGTGGAGTTTCCAATTTGTGATGTAGGAAAGTGTTCCCTCTGCGGACAGAGGCAACCCCTCTAGCCCTAGAGAGGGTTTAGTCACAAACAAGGACAGATCAACAATAGCTTTCCTTAAACAGTTAAAGTTGGAGGCCTACCTCAATCGGTGGTCGATGGAGTTCTATTGCGCTGCTTCGGCTTTCGCTTCCTTCTCCTCAACAAGTGATCAACCTAAAACAAAGCAAAGGAAATACAACAAAGCACGTAACCAGATACAACAATGAACTATTTACTCACAAAGTTAAGAAGTCATGAGCTATCAAGTACATTACATACAAGACATAGGAAAACATCATTGATTGCATGAATAATGAAATAAGAGTTAGCTTACAACCAAAGTTTTGACATTACAAGCCTTCTCAGAAAGAGTCCAGCCAACATGTTCTTCAAGCATTCACTCTTTGAAGATGGATCTCCCAACATACAAGAGCTCTCTCACTCATAAGTTTTACACAAGATCAAGGGCACTTCACAACCTTCCAAAAGCTATCAACAATCCCACACTTATCACTCTCACACCAGCTATCTAGCAAACTCACAAACACTAACAACACTGCTCAACTAGCCAACTATCAGGAACTAGCAATGCATAGCAATGGTGAGAGTTTAAATAGGAGGAGTCTCCATAAATGGGGGAAAGGAGAGCTTATCACCAAGGGAGGTAGCACAATTGACGGAACTACCACACCAGGGAAGGAAGGGAAACACAAACAAGGCCAACAATCGGGTCTGGAGTCATCTGGAAGGCTGATTGTTGGAACAATTTTCCTAATCTAGATCATCGCGGGCACAGAACTGAGCTTCAGCATTGACATCACAAGTGATCAGTGCAGATAGTCAGATCATCGCTGAAGAGACCACATAGCCCCTTGCTGGTGACTAAAATCAAGCCATCGCGGGAATCAGGTGTACTTCCGTGCTGGCAGCGCGTTCGGTCTGTTCATGAGCGCCTTTCAGCACGTTTATTTAACCAATAGCTGCGATGAGGCAGATAACTTAGGAAAAGTGGGTCAATTGGCAACACAGGAGAGCATTTGTCTGTCATAAGCATGTTTGACTTGGACACATGACACAGTGAGAATACCGGGGGTGAAAGCGGTGATAAATTACTGTGTAACACTTATAATTAAGTATTTCAACTGCGAGGGCCAGTTTTCTTGCCTATATGCCTATCACATCAGATTGTTGATGCACTTTACTAGGGTGAGAATGATGAATATCCCCTACTTTATTTGACAAAACATTGAGAAGTGACCACCTTAGTGCATAGGAAGTCTCCTCAGCAGCAGTATAACAACATATACCATTTTGCACTTATCAAAATTGTGGTCTTGCATCAGCTTGGTTTATAGAACATCTCATGGGAGGATTTCATTTCACATGAGGTCTTCACTGGTCCTCAAGTACCTCCAACAACTTTTCATGAGACAGGTGAACCTTCACATGAGCAGGAGATTCATGAGACATAAACAACTAGTGTGCCAGTGTTTATCACCTACAAAAAGGGTGCTAGAAGGTTGTTTGCAGCAACAAAGCGAGTATTATCTCCACCTGGGGTGGAAGGGGTCTCCTTCCTCTGTCAGCAGAGTAGGTTTAGGACAAGGGCAAGCGGCCATTACATGATGAGGGGCCTTCAGGAGGGTAGGAGACAGATTTCATTCTCATTCAGGATGATGACACCGATTTGGGCTCACAAAGCTCAAAACTCAAGGAGATCATTCAGGAGCAACAGGCAGACATTAATGATTTTTCTCTCAACCTAGAAAGAGCCAAGTGGATAATTAAATACCTGGAGCAAAGAAACAAACAACTGGAGGATCAACAAACCATTATGGAGCTGCAAAACATACGAGAAAACCGGCAAGCTGCTAAGAGGAGGAAAGTGAAGCTCACACCACTTGAACAAGAAATCAATACTGATCGTGAGTCTTGGCCTGAGAGGGAAAATATCCACTTAGAAAAGTTGCTAGAGAAGACCAACATGGAGAAAACTATGTTGAGGCACATGGCCTACCATTACTTGGCGAGAAACAAAAGTTGCAAGGCAAGAATCAGGAACTTGAAGGCTAAGTTGAAGAAAGCATTGAGGAAGCGAAAAGAGCAAGATAGACTTTAGATCTTGGCAGAGGCTTTCTTGGCCCAACATAGCACTTAATGGAGAACACTCAGCCCAAATTTCAAAAAATTTGGGACACTTTTAGCAATTTTGGAATTTTTGGGCCAAAAAACAGATTTTTTTGCCCAATGCTCCACGCCACCTGGTGCTCGCTTTTGATGGAGACATCATTTTGAGGACAACTCAACATTTTTGGATTTTTCATGGAAAAATAGGCATGCTTACCAATGACCAAGAAATTCTGATAGGTTTTGAGCTTCCAAAAGTGTCAAAAACACCTAAAAAATGACCTTTTTGCCCCTTTTTGGACACATAGGAAGCAGTGTTAGGAGAACTCAGTTTTGGAGGGGCAAATGGAGGCAAAATTCAAAAATTCCACTTCTTCTGGAAAGTAGACAGGTAGAATTTTCCAACAAGCACACTTGGAGCAAATGTGGAAACTAGGAAGGCCTCCAAAAGCAGCTACAAAAAGGTGTTACGCATAGGGAAATCAGCGCGGCGCATTGGAGGAAGTTTGCTCAGTTTGACCAAAAATACTCTGTTTTTCACCTAGTTTCTTGATAGTTTGACTTTCTCCTTCTAATTGTCAAAATCATGATGTAATTTAATGTGAATTGATTGATTTTGATGTAGTTATGCTAAATTTTCACTCATAGAGGAAGATTCATCAATGAAAAGGTAGTTTGCAATTGAATGAATCAGTTCGCTAGTTTTTAGAGGTAAGCTGTTCCACTGCTTACTTTTTAGTTCTCAGTTTAGAATTTGTTGGAATAGCTCCTAAACTCATGAGATCGACCCCTAGAGGCTAGGATGAGTTGTTGTTTGCCTATATCTTATTTTTTTTTTTCAGTCATTAGCAAAGGTTGGACTTTTGGGAAAGTTTGGAGCTTCATTGTATACACATTTCAGAAGTTTGGCTAAGGAATAGACCAGGGTTTGCAACACTTTATGGTATTCATGTGGCATCTTGCTTTGGTATTGTGTTTCCTTCTGTAATTGTAAGTTTACATGTGTTTTATGTATGCCATCATCTCTCTTTGCTTCATCTTAACTGAATCAGACAAGGATAAAGGTAGAATCCATTGAAATTGTAGTGCTCTACCTAGGGTTTGTTTAGTTATTTATGTTTTCAGCTATTTGAAGAGGATCCCTGAGGTTTTCTTGCCCTATTCAACTCCTCACCTGTATAAAAGCTTTCCATTTCATTCAATTTGAAGTACCAAATCATTTTCCTACCTTGCCCCATAGAGATCTCTGCAAAACTGAGCTTCATTCCCCATGCCCAAATCCGCCTTTCGATTTTAGCCAACAAAACATCATTAAATTCAATTCAAACTCTTTTGCACACATACCTAGCCTAGGATCAGTATTCACATCAGTCATCTCAAGCCCTATTGACTCTATTGTGCTGAGATTGACAAGGAGAGAGCCCTCTCCCAACTTGGTAGGGCTAGCTACCAGGTTAAGCGTGGTTTGATGTTACCCTAGATCCTACCTTTCTCAGCCTGAGGTAGATTTAGGCACTAACAGAGCGAGAGCAGACAAATGGCAGAGGCAATTTTCTAGGTGGAAACCTAGATAATCTTCTAGAAACTGCTCATATGACGCTTGCCTCTTTGAATTCGCCCAGGGATGAGTAAGAGAACTTGAAATCTCCAAGTGGAACCAAGAACTATCAGTGAAATGACACTAATCAAAATCCAAGAAGCTAACTCACCCCCCTGCAAATATCTATGAATGGATCCCTCATCCTAGAGATCCAGAGGCTGGAATTTTGTATTTTATAAGGAAGTGCTATTGGTTTCTCTATGAAGCATTGTATTGTTGGGTGATCTAGCTTTTCATGAGGTGAAGAGGGATTTCATGCTGGGAGGATGGCGTTGGATCAGACAGCTGGGTTGTAATCCTCTCTTTTACTACTTCTATCAATAAAGCTATTTGAGTTTTCCTCCATATACTTGTATATTTCTGAATCTTGAATTTGTGTATGCATTTGTATGGTTAATGTACATTTGATTCTACATTGTTTATGGTTATAGATCTCTATGCTTTGATGGTATTTTATTGCGTTGACTCTACAGGTGTTCTTTGAAGCGGGACAAGTGAGGAAGGAGTGGCGAAAGCTCTATCAAAGGAGAGAGGAAACAAGCAAGGAGCCAAGCGAAAGACTAAGGTTGGTGCTCTCTGCTTCTCTCTCATCTATCTCTCATAAAGGAAAACACAAGTTACTTTGAATTGTTTGTTTCTAAGATAACTACCTGTCTCAGTGGGACTAACAGCTCTAAATAGACACTAGTTTTCCCAGAAACAACGACATGGATGTAGCTATTCGACTAGAACGAATCACGTGTATGGATCCAAAACATGTATGCAACCATCTGACTAGAAAGGATCATATGTTTGGACCCATGACTTGGACACAACCATCCGACTAGAAAGGATCATGTATAAAATGATGAATACTAAATAACTCCACGCAACCTGGATTTATTAGATGAAATCCAGGGTCTTCATCTCTCTCCTGACCCAGCCAAAGTATGAATCTAACCGTGTGAATCAATGTGTCAGAGTCGAACATGGTAGAAACCACCTAATTATGGTTCCATGATGTAAACCATTAACAGGTACGAGAGAAACCAAACCAATAGTGGCAATGGATCTCAAGGTACAATAACACAATCCACGAGAGTGAATAAAGAAGTTGAAGTTGAAAACTTATAGAATCATCCAATCGAAAGCCAATGATGTAAAATTAGCGTCGAATGCAAAGAACCTTCCATTGGGGCATGCATGCCCCAAGGTACTGAAAGGGAGTTTCTTGACCATTTTCTTGGATAATGAGCTGAAGTTTACAGGAAGTGATCTGTCGAAGGAGGGCCATAATGTCTCCCATGTCATCGACACAAAACAAAGGACTTTGTAAATTTGGTGAGAGTGATTCAGGACTGTAGCAGAGAAGGTCAAATGGGGTATAAGAGATTTGAATTTGTAGACAAAAATTCTCTTGAACATATCGACAACACAACTCTGGAGTTTCGTAGCATTTGACTCAAAATGGGATCAGTAGTCATGATGACGATAGGTAACAATCCAATGAGAGTCAAATGGACTTCCCAAACCTAGGAAAGCAAGTGACTATGTGAGGATAACCCAAACCCGACATGAGATACAAATAAGTGTTATTTTCAAGGGTGACATGCTGCCTTTATACAAAATACAAGATTTATGTTTACTTCCATTTTCCCCACTATCTCTAGCGAGTACCTCTTTATTTTTAATCCCAATCTTGAAGAGGATACCATATGCTTGTCATATAAGCTCATCCTTTGGATGAATCCATCCCAGTATTTTTAACAAGCCCTAGGAATGAGTAAGTGGGTCTCATCATGGTGATAAGTTCTTCATCGTTTTAGTTTTATGAGTTTGACGGAGGGGTAACTCAACAACTTTTTCATGTTTAAAGTGTTTGAAAAAGAGGCAAAAAGGAAACTCTAGAGGCCCCTTTTCGTACATAGTCTCTCAAATATGAAAAGGTAGAAAACAATATTCAAGAGAACCTTTTAGCCACATGTGACCAAGGTATTCCTTTTTCGTACATTAGTCTATCTCAGTCTGGAAAAGGGTTAAACTTCTATTAACAAGACATCATTTGATTTACTTTAACGAGTTCGAAATGACAAGTAATCAAAAATATTTTCATATCTTTGGAGTCTGAAAAAAACTGAAAGATGACTCCACTTGGAGGAACGAGTGGAATAAAAGGATAACATCTGGTTTTGGTTATGATGGAACTTCTCAAAACATGTCAAGGTCAAGAGGTTGGATAAGAAGACCACTCATCATAGATGTTCCTCAGGCAAAGTTAACACAACCAAGTGAAAGCGTATGATCAACCAAGGAGATGGTGATGATGGAATGAAAAAACCAAGGCTCATCTAGCAAAAAGATGTTGATAAAGATGGAAATCATGAGAGGTAAAGTGGGAATGGTTTCATTTTTACACGATCTTGAAACATGGGAAACTATGCTTGAGGATATTTGAAAATGGTTTCATTTTTTCACAAGCTTGAAACATGAGAAAAATTATGCTTGGAAAACCTTTCATTTTTAAACAAACTTGAAATGGAAAAAAAACTATGCTTGGGTTTGGTTTCATTTTTAAACAAGCTTGAAATGGAAAAAAAACTATGCTTGGGTTTGGTTTCATTTTTAAACAAGCTCGAAACAAAGATAAACTATGCTTGAGATGAGTTTGCATGCCCCCAACATAATGACTCAATTTGAGGTACATGCCACCCAAGCTTCATTTCATTCACCGAAGTAGACTAATGGTTACTAATAGGTAGATGAAATGAAGGTTCTCTTCCGAGATCAAGTGAAAGACTCGACTAGGATTTTTACGAGATATAATTGAAGACTCGAATTAGAAGGGGATTTGTTTCATTTTTTAATGAGCTTGAGACAGGAAAAGAACCATGCTGATGACACTATGTTTCATTTTTTTACTAAGCTTGACACAGGAAAAAAACCATGCTCATGATACCTTGTTTCATTTTTTAATGAGTTTGACACAAGCAAAAGAAATATCCTCATGGGGAACTATTTCATTTTTTAATGAGGTTGACATAGTAAAAGAACTATCCTCATGGTGACATATTTCATTTTTTAACGAGGTTGATATAGCAAAAGGACTATCCTCATGACAACTATTTCATTTTTTAATGAGGTTAACGTAGTAAAATAATTATCCTCATGGGGACCTATTTCATTTTTTAAAGAGGTTGACATAGTAAAATAACTATCCTCATGGGGACCTATTTCATTTTATAACGAGGTTTACATAGTAAAATAACTATCCTCATGACACATATTTATTTTTTTAACGAGGTTGACATAGTAAAAGAACTATCCTCATATGTACCTATGCTAGTTTTTAACGAGGTTGACATAATAAAAGAACTATCCTCATGGGGACCTATTTCATTTTTAACGAGGTTGACGTAGTAAAAGAACTATCCTCTTGGCGAACTATTTCATTTTTAACGAGGTTGACATAGTAAAATAACTATCCTGATGGGGACCTATTTCATTTTTTAAGGAGGTTGACATAGTAAAAGAACTATCCTCATGACACCTATTTCATTTTTTAATGAGTTTGAAGTAGTAAAAGAACTATCCTCATGGGGACCCATTTTAGTTTCTAATAAGGTTGACATGGTAAAAGAACTATCATCATGACACCTATTTCATTTTTTAACGAGGTTTACATATTAAAATAACTATTCCTCATGACATGTTGATCAGGACCTATAAGGGGTCATAGCATCCAAGTGATTCTCATCAGATGGGAGAACAATGCTATGGAAGGGATACATGTCAAAGGATCTAATGGAAACATTAGGTTCCAATGCTCCCAGTACATGATGCATTATATCACTGACTAGATCATCAGTGGAGGCGGGCACGAAATAGATGGCCACATAATTAAATTATGGCAGGGGTGATACCACTTGCGCACAAGGACCATTTAGGGAATATGGTTAATCGAGAATAAAATTAGGACCAACGAATTAGAGCTGATTAATGGCCACAACTCTTCCTTCATGCGGGAAACATATAACACAAAAGAGAGAAGAGATAAGAGGTCCCATGATAGAAACACAGTCACAACCGAGGAGTAAATTAAAATCTAAAGGGCCTTGGACAACTATCACATCAAGATAGATGGTCTTTCCTCCCAAAGTAATAGGAAACTCGGGAAGGATCCCTAATGGTTGACTAGTTTGTCTGTTAAAAGCTAATAAATTATGGGTAACAGGAACAAGTTGCAGAGAACCTAAATCTTGCCAAGTAGTTGAAGACAAAATACTAAAACACGCAGCTTCATCTATGATTGTGCTAGGTATGGGTATATGATAAGCCTATATTGTAATCTGAAAAGGCACATGAGAAGCAAGACGATATCCTTCCAGTCGACTCCAATCAAAGAAAGTGGCTAAACTACTTGGAGGGGGTGTCATCAGAATGGGAGAATTTCCCCCTTGCGTTATAGGAACATGAGGATCGCCCCCCTAGATCATGGGAATAGGAGGATCATCCCCTTGTTTGTATCGTGGGAATAGGAGGATTTCCCCCTAATTCTTTGGAATTTGAAGAAACTAGAAGAACCTGAATGGTATGAACTTCACTCTATATAGGATGGATATGATTAACTGAAAGTGGAATCGGGTCAACCATTTTCTCGACCAATGGTTGGTCGAGAATGGACTCATGGGATTCAACTTCAGAGAGAGTGGGATTGACCAGAGATGAGTTCTGATCAATCACTTGACCAATTAGTTGAGGGTCGAGGGAAATCTTCTGATAACTAATTAGAAGACGAGGGTGAGAAGTGGAAAGGTTATCTAGCACTTTAGAGGCCTCATCCATATAAGTACAAAGGTGAATAGGATGATTCCCTTCACATAACCTACAGGGAAATTTAACTTTTCCCTTTTTCCGATGGTTTTTAATATCACTAGTTGAAGGTTTATCACTAGCACGATCTCTAGAGTTTTATGGTAAAGGTTGATGGGAACTTGTGGACCACACTTCTAAGACCTTGGGAATACTAGGGAAATCTCTAAGAAGGTGGTCCCCCTTACATAACATGCAAGCGAATTTCACTTTTCGGGGCTGATTGGAAGATTTTTCAACATCAGTGGCATCAGTAGCAATACTGCTTGGTTTTCCGTTTGCTTATTTTTCTTCTTCTTAATCTTCCTTTTCTTATCCACCTGGTTACTAGCTTGCAGGCTTTTACCAGACGAAGAGGAAGAAAACCGAACAGGTGAAGAAGGTAAAGGGTCAAATTTAATCTCAACCATAGGTTGATACTACTCAGGGGAGGAGAGCTTGGTTGAGGAGCAGTTTGGACATTCGGAACCATAAGGGTCGAAAATAACCAAACTGGAAAATCAATGGTAAGCCCAGGAAGGGACATTGTTGCCATATAGGGAGCACCAACATTTCCAAATGAAGGAAAAGGACTAGGATTCCCATGAGAGGGGTTTCCTAGGTTGGTAGGCTCTGAAACTGTTGCCATTAGTCTCAACCTAAGATCTACTAAGGAGTGTTTCCACAAGAAGGATATTTTTTCACAGTCAATTAATTGATTTTAGAACTTAACAAAAGATAAATAAAAAATGGGTAACTATGCATAAAGTTTTACTAAGTAACCGTGAACTACAATATACACCTTGGCAAACCAAGGACTTCACGTACATTAACCAATCTTCATGAATGTTGTGTTTGGTGTATCATAGTATACAAGGCAACGAACTCAGTAACCTATGGATGGATAGCAACCTATAGGGGATTCGAAAAATATACGCGACGGTACATGGTAATGTCGTTTGTGCTAGTGTTGTCTAATGTGTAATCGTTCGATGAGAGTGTTCCCATATACTTACCATACGTGGAGTGCCTCCTATATACCCTAAAGTACCAGAGAACGGTCGTATACACTTCCGTATGTGGAATGGGATTTCACCCTCGTGATACAATGTTGGGAAATAATCACAACTCCTACGATTAACGATGCTGGAATGCATCTCTAGCCTAGACCTCTAAATGTTTGCATTAAATTCCAAATGCTCCTTAGGTTAATTGAGTTAAAGTTAAAGTTTATCTTCTATTAAGTTTCGGTTTTAAGGCTCAAAATGATGTAATCATATGGCAAATCAAGGAGCATCATACTAAACAAGTAATCATTTACACGCTTATGGAAAGTAAACATGCATTGTATTAATAATAAACACAAGTAGGGAGCATACAACCATTGCCTTGATGTTAGAATCCTCCTCTGGGATGGGTTTCCAAGTCCAAGCCAAGACTTCTCAAGCTCTCCTTTCTCCTTCACAAATGGGAAACAATTAGGTACAATTTAGCAACAACATGACCAATATAGTATGACCAACCATTTAAGAGTGTAAGGGAATGCATTTATAGGGAACGAAAGGGAGTTAGTGATCCAAAAAAGGGGGAAGAAGGTCCACATATCAAGGTGAATATCCCTAAAGTTAAGATCAAGGACTCAAAATGGGAGAACTTGACCATATCCTTATTCAAACATAATCAACTCGTCGTTCTCGATGCTTCTAGTAAGAGAAGCTTCTGCTCCATTTTTGGAGAAACTGCATGAAGAGGATCAACCCGGATTTTCCTATACAAAGTTGTGCTACAAGCGCTAGTCACTAGTTAGACCAAAGGGTACCAACATGGGTTTTCCTTCTAAAAGTAGCGTTGGGCTTGCAAAGAGGGTTTTTTGACAAGCTCTTCTAGAATTACTTCAAGTCATTTTTCTTCTTTTCTTCAGGGATGCTCTTATCAATGTTTTTTCATAGTGAATTCATTGACATCTTTCGTTGCTTTATGACATTTTGGGCAATGTTCAATAGCTTAGGGTATGAGAGAGGGAGTGCAACAAATTAATGTATAACAAATTCCCCCAAAGCATTAAGTCAGAATAAGAAGTGATAGATGACACGCTTTACAAGTCAAGGCAAGAACTTTGGAGAACTACTGGCAATAGACTTGTAAATAAAACATAATACAACATATATGACATCTTTGAATGGACATTTAACAATACATGAATCCACGACATGGGCGTAGCCATCCGACTAGAAAGGATCATGTGTATGGATCCATGGTATGGAAGTAGCCATCTGACTAGAAAGGATCATGTGTATGGATCCACGACATCGACACAACCATCTGACTAGAAAGGATCATATGTATGGATCCACAACATGGACACAATCATCAGACTATAAAGGATAATGTATAAAATCATGAGTACCAAATAACACCATGCAACCTAGATTTATTAGATGAAATCTAGGGTCTTCATCTATGTCCCGATCCAACCAAAGTACGAACCTAACCATGTGAATCAACGTGTCGGAGTCGAACATGGTAAACCACCCGATTACTCATCAATGATGTAAACCATTAACATGTATGAGAGAAATCACCAATAGTGACAATGTCTCTCAAGGTACAACAACACAATCCACGAGTGTGAATAAGGAAGCTGAAGTCAAACACTTGTAGAATCATTTGATTGAAGGCCAACGATGTGAACCTATGATCAAGTGCGAAGAACCTGTTATTGAGGCATGCAAGCCCCAAGGTACTAAAAGGGAGTTTCTATACCATTTTCCTGGATAATGAGTTGAATTCGATAGGAAGTGGTCTGTTGAAGGAGGGCCATAATGTCTCCCACATCATCGAAAAGAAACAAAGGACTTTGTAAATTTGGTGACAGTGATTTAGGACTATAGCAGAGAAGGTCAAATGGGGTATAAGAGAATTGAATTTGTAGATGAAACTTCTCTTCAACATATCTGCAAGACGACTTTGGAGTTTGGCAACATTTGACTCAAAATAGGATTATTGGTCATGATGACGATAGGTAACAATCAAATGAGAGGCAAATGGATTTCCCAAACCCAGGAAAGCAAGTGACTAAGTGAGGATAACCCAAACCCGACACAATATACAAATAAGTGTCATGTTCAAGAGCGACATGTTGCCTTTATACAAAATACAAGATATATGTTTACTTCCATTTTTCCCCACTATTTCTAGTGAGTACCTCTTTATTTTTAATCCTAAGTTTGAAGAGGGTATCATATGCCTTTCGTAAGTTCATCCTTCAGATGAATCCATCTTAGTATTTTTAACGAGCCCCAGGATGGAGTAACTCTGTCTCATCATGGTAATAAGTCGCTCATCGTTTTAGTTTTAAGAGTCCGACGGAGGGGTAACTCGACATCTTTTTCATGTTTAGAGAGTTTGAAAAATAGGCAAAATAGAATCTCTAGAGGTCCCTTTTCATAGATAGTTGCTCAAATCCGAAAAGGTAGAAAACAATATTCAAGAGAACCTCTTAGCCACATGTGACCAAGGTATTCCTTTTTCGTACAATAGTCTATCTCAGTCCGGAAAAGTGTTAAACTTATACCGAGTAGACGTCATTTAATTTACTTTAACGAGTTCGAAACAACAAGTACTCAACAATATTTTCATATTTTTGGAGTCTGAAAAGATCTCAAAGATGACTCCACCTACAAGAACGAGTGGTATAAAAGGATAGAAACTGGTTCTGGTTATGATGGAATTGCTTAAAACATGTAAAGGTCAAGAGGTTGGCTAATAAGGCCACTTGTCGTAGATCTTCCTCAGGCAAAGGTAAAACAACCAAGTGAAAGAGTATGATCGACCAAAGAGATGGTGACGATGGAATGAAAAAACCACGGCTCATTTAGAAAAAACATGTTGATAAATATGATAATCATGAGAGGTAAAGTGGGAATGGTTTCATTTTTACGTGATCTTGAAACATGGGAAACTATGCTTGAGGATACTTGAAAATGGTTTCATTTTTTCACAAGCTTGAAACATGAGAAAAAACTATGCTTGGATTTGGTTTCATTTTTACACAAGCTTAAAATGAAAACAAACTATGCTTAGGTTTGGTTTCATTCTTAAACAAGATCGAAACAAAGATAAACTATGCCTGAGATGATTTTGCATGCCTCTAACATAATAAATCAATTCGAAGTACATGCCCCTGAAGCTTCCTTTCATTCACCGAAGCAGACCACTGGTTACTAACAGGTGGATGGAATGAAGGTTCACTTACGAGATCAAGTGAAAGACTCAAATGGGATTTTACGAGATCTAATGAAAGGTTGGAATTGAATGGGATTTGTTTATTTTTTAACGTTCTTGACACACGAAAATAACCATGCTCATGACACCGTGTTTCATATTTTGAATGAGATTGACATAGGAAAAGAACCATGCACATGATACCTTTTTTCATTTTTTAATGAATTTGACACAAGTAAAAGAACTATCCTCATGGGGACCTATTTCATTTATTACGAGGTTGAGATAGTAAAAGAACTATCCTTATGGGGACCTATTTCATTTTTTAACGAGGTTGATATAGTAAAGGAACTATCCCCATAACACCTATTTCATTTTTTAATGAGGTTGACATAGTAAAAGAACTATCCTCATGGGGAACTATTTCATTTTTGTAACGAGGTTAACATATTAAAAGACCTATCCTCGTGGGCATCTATTTGATTTTTTAACAAGCTTTACATAGTAAAAGAACTATCCTCATGACACCTATTTCATTTTTTAACGAGGTTGACATAGTAAAATAACTATCCTCATGGGGACCTATTTCATTTTTTAACGAGGTTGACATAGTAAAAGAACTATCCTCATGGGGGCCTATTTAATTTTATAACGAGGTTGATATAGTAAAATAACTATCCTCATGGGGACCTATTTCATTTTTTATCGAGGTTGACATAGTAAAATAAATATCCTCATGGGGACCTATTTCATTTTTTAAGGAGGTTGACATAGTAAAAGAACTATCCTCATGGGGAACTATTTCATTTTTTAACGAGGTTGACAAAGTAAAAGAACTATCCTCATGGGGACCTATTTCATTTTTTAACGAGGTTAAAGAACTATCCTCATGGGGACCTATTTCATTATTATCGAGGTTGACATAGTAAAAGAAATACCCGCATGGGGACCTATTTCATTTTTTAAGGAGGTTGACATGGTAAGAGAACTATCCTCATGACACCTATTTCATTTTTTAATGAGGTTGACATAATAAAAGAACTATACTCACGGGGGCATATTTCATGTTTTAACGAGGTTGAAATAGTAAAAGAATTATCCTCATGACACTTATTTCATTTTTTTAATGAGGTTTACATAGTAAAATAACTATCCTCGTGACACCTTGATCACGACCTATAAGAGGTCATAGATTCCAAGAAGTTCTCATCAGATGGGAGAACAACACTCATGAAGGGATACATGTCAAGGGATCTAATGGAAAGACCGAGTTCCAATTCCCCCATTACATGACACACTATATAATTGACTAGATCATTAGTAGAGGCAGGCATGGAACATGTGGCCACATAATTAACTTATGGCGGGGGTTGATACCACTTGCACACAAGGACCACATAGGAAGATGGTTGATCGAGAGTCAAATTAGCACCAACTAAAGAAAGCTGATCAATGGCAACAATTCTTCCTTCATGCGAGAAAGATATGACATGAAAGAGAGAAGAGACAAGACCTCCTATGCAATAAACATAGTCACGACTGAGGAGTAAATTAATATCTAAAGGGGCTTGGAAAACCATCACATCAAGATAGAGAATCTTTCCTCCCAAAGTAATAGGCAACTTGGGAAGGATCCCTAATGGTTGACTGGTCCTTCAAAATCTAATAGATTCTGGGTAATGGGAAAAGTTTGCGGAGAACCAAAGCTTGCCAAGTAGTTGAAGACATAATACTAATAGATGCACCTTCATCTATGATTGTGCCAAGTACAGGAATATGATAAGACTATACTATGATCTGAAAAGGCACATGAGAAGAAAGACGATATCATGCTAGTCGACTCTAATAAAAGAAAGTGACTAAACTACTTAGAGGGGGTGCCATAGGAATGGGAGAATTTTCCCCTCGCGTTAAGGGAATTGGAAGATTTTTCAACATCAACTGCATCGATAACAATGATTGCTTGGTTGGCATTTTAATTATTTTTCTTCTTCTTATTCTTATGCACCAGGTTATTGCCTTGCAGGCTTTCACGAGATGAAGAGGGAGATGACTGAACAAGCGAAGAAGGTAAAGGGTCAAATTTATGCTCAACCACAGGCTGATATTGCTCAGGTGGAGGAGTGTTTGGTTGAGGAGAATTTTAGACATTCAGAACCATAGGGGCCAAAATTAACCAAACTGGCAAACCAATGGTAAGCCCAGGAAGGGACAACATTGCCATATAGGGAGCACCAACATTTCCAAAGAAGGAAAAGGACTAGGATTATTGTGAGAGGGGTTTCCTTGGTTGGTAGACTCAGGAATTGTTGCCATTAGTCTCAACCTAATATCCACTTGGGAGTATTTCCACGGGAAGGATACTTTTTTGCAGTCAATAAATTAATTTTAGAACTTAACAAAAAATAAATCAAAAGGGGGTAACTATGCGTAAAGTTTTACCAAGCAAGTTTTAGCAAGCAATCGTGAACTGCAATACACACCTTGGCGAACCAAGGACTTAATGTACATCAACCGATCTCCCTGAATGTTGTTTTCGGTGTATCACGGTATGCAAGGTGACATAATTAGTTACCTATGGATGGATAGAAACCTATAGGGGACTCCCAAAATATGTGTTGTTAGCCTCCTGCTGCAACAGGTTACTCATATTTCATGATTGACATTTTATAGACCAAATATGTCATACTTTGCATGCTGCAATGCTCCATATTTGTAAAACAGTCACCAAGCAAAGAAGGCTACTCAGTGTTCAGCAAACTTCTTTCCAAATTTTGAGAAGTTATTCAGTTTTGTACAATTTTCAGCTAAAGGGAGGTCCAAACTGCTTAATCTTGGTCTCCCTAGGTTTCAATTTCCTGTTTTAGAATATAGAGGATGAAAATCTATCCAAACAGCTTAATCTTGGCAGATGCTTAGATAGGTAGAGAATCAAAGGAGCCCAACTGCTTAATCTGGGTCCTTGGAAGAAAAAAGGGTAGTTTATAGATAGGAAAGTATAAAAAAGAAAAAATTGAAATGATGGGTCTGCAAGTCTAAGTGCACCCAAACCAAAAGAAGAAAAAATGTTAGGTAAGTAGGATGGGTAGGTAGTTTTGAGGTTGTAGAATCTTGATTACTGATCAGTTCCATGTTTTTAGGATGTCATCTCTACTCAGGACACAATCACCAGGGAGTTCTATGTGAAAAAACTCAAAACAGGCATAACTAACTCCCTTTCTCCATCTCCCCCAAATCATTAACTAATTTCCCCAAAAGAGGTCAAGATCTTCTTGACACCTCTTAATTTCATCATTTTCATGTCATTAGCCTGGGTGAAGATCTGCTTCACTCAAAGAAAATCCATACTATCTCTATAAGGTTCTATCTCCCCTTTTCAAGCCTAAGATTTCTGAAACTTAGCGCTTTCTTGTCATCTCCATGTTAACTACTGACACTACTATTTAACTCCCTATATTTTCCCTATCCCCGTACTAAAACTATGTAGATAATCCCCTTATGTAAATATCCCCTCCCCCTGGTTGAAATATAACCATAAACACTTCACTGGGAATTACTAAGTCACCTGGACTTTAATAAGAACCCTCCCTCTGCAAAAAATTTCCACTCCCAAGTGTATGGACCCCTTCCTAACACTAAGAAAATCCTTCCAATGCTAATAAACCCCCCTGCGCACTCTCCTTTGGAAACTATTAATGTTTATTTAATAAAGTTTTCAATGCGCCAACACCAGTTTAACTCATCTTCTAAAGTTAAAACCCACAGCACCGCGAAAAATTAAGCTTTTAACGCGCGCGCACCTTTGCTAAACCCCACGCATCTCCCTTTCCCGTTCACCGTTAGATCGCCGCCCCCAGATCCGACGGTCCTTGATCGCATCGCGTGCCCGATTACGGTGGTATGTTACCGCCCGATGTCCGACGGTTTTCTCGTCGTACACCGGGACAGGTGGTGGCCTCCCATTGCATCAGGCCGCCCCTGACAGAAACCACCTCCGTACCAAAGGCGGTCTGACGCACAGGGAAAACCACCCTCCCCTCACATAACAGGCATGCCACCTCATCCTGCTAGGTTGCCTCCACGTCACCTCGCCCTGCCTGCGCTTGGTCCACGTCATACTTCCACGTCACCTCGCCGTACTGCTGACGTCAGCAGCCAGAAAACTGAAAATTCTCGCAAGAGGAAAAATCGTGCTTCGGAGCTCCGGAATGAGAAACGGAGGCAGTTTTTGATGCGCACTAATCGCGCATCGCTACGGGAAATAGGCCGTTTTGGGGAATCTTTAGGGAATCTTTTGATTCCTTGGCCCGTTTTGCACCGAAAAGGCCCAAAATTGCCCGATTTTGCCAAATTAAACCAATTTGAAGACAGGAAGAGACCAAAGATAGAGATTAAAGAGTATCAGATCAAATCGACAGGGAAAAAGCACGTCAAAGAGTATCAGCAAGCGGCAGAGACCATCAATGAAGCGGCAAAGAGTATTAACGAAGATCTTAACAACAGCCCAAAGCAGGAGAAAATTAAATACCTTCTAGCAAAGTCAAGAAAGAGGGTGAGGCCACCCAGAACTCTCAAATCATGGTTATTGCACATTTAACTCACACCAGAATAGAACTACAGATCCCAAAGCACAATTATTCCAGCAGTACTGCATCGAGGCTCCAAGGGCCATATTTCACTCCTTTTGATCCAGCTACGTCTGACACAATTTCAATAGATATTTACTTGCACTTAATTTTGGCACAAGTTTAGGTTTAGAAAGCTCTTTTGCAGACCTGTTTTAGGTCAATTGTAATAAGTAAGAACGAGATATTTGCACTATAAAGACAGCCCTGAACACTGTATTACGAGTTGGTTGGTTTGTTAATTAGTTAGCAAGCTATCTCTAGCTGATTTTGCTTCGGGAGAGACTCACACTGTAATATATGATAAGTTTTTATAATCAAAGACTGCTTATGAGCCTTGGAGAACGGATTGTTCACTGGTTGAAGAGTGATTATGGAATTCCCGTGCTGTTGCATAACTCAATAAGTGTTTCTTACCTCTGTTTTCATTCATGAATTACACTCTTAAACAGTGAAAGAAAGATTAGCTTAGAATTTGTTTAAATACACTCTATGCTCAATTTCTGTTGTTTCTTTATGTTTTCTTCTGTTTAAGCATAAATATGAATTCCACATGGCTCATGTTTTCCTTAAACCCAAGACAGTTATCCAGGGATTCTTCATTGCCCTAGATAGAGATCATCTTTCCCTCTGTTAAGTTAAATGAGAGATTCTTAAGTGCCTCTCATTTCTTACATATCATTCACCCTTTTATTCTGAAGATTGTGTTATGAGAAGCTATCCTGCTTCATTATTTCTCTTATGACCAGAAAGACGCACTGATAATCCTGACCCATGACTCCATGCCCAATTGTTTGAAACTTATCACTTCATAAATTTTCCTCTCTGCCTGAAAGCAATTTCCTTCCATCCAAACACAAACAAAAACCCCAGAGCCAAAAGCTAGCCTAAAATCATCAACAAAGTTGAATCATTAAGAGAGAGCCCTCTCTGATTGCAGGTGGGCTAGAACCTGCAATCCAAAGATTGGTTTGTGGTTACCTCGGCCGTATCCCTACAAGAGCCTAGGGACAACCTCAGTGATAACATGTGCGACGGTACATGGGAGTGCAATTTGTGGTATTGTTGTCTAATGTGTAACCATTCGATGAGAGCATTCTGATATACTTACTTTCCATGCGTGGAGCACCTGCGATATACTCAAAAGTATTGGAGAACGGTCCTATACACATCCATACGTGGAATAGGATTTCACCCTTGGGATACAAAACTGGAAAATAACGACAACTCCTACGTTTAATGATGCATGAACACATCTCTAGCCTAGACCTCTAATTGTTTGCATTAAACTCCAAATGCTCCTTAGGTTAATTGAGGTAAATTTTAAGTTTATCTTCAATTAAGTTTCGATTTTAAGGCTCAAAATGATGCCACTTGAACACCTATGATGCAACTATCATGAGAAGATGATCCTTTCCATTTCGATGAAAACTAATCTAGTAATGGAAGAGATTCAAACAATGATGCAACAATGAAGAATGCAGTAAACAAAACCTTACTAACTAGATCTTTCGCTTTCATTTTCCAACAACCACCAAAAGAAAAATGATTTCATTTTTTCTTTCAATGAATGAGAATGCACTCGATGCACTTTTAACTTTCAATCACTAAACAATAGAACCTATGTCCAATGATAAATCTCAAAAATTGACTTTTACATGCAATGTGATCTAATGCACTTTACGAAAAGTAAATTAGGAGTTGAAAGCTAAATGAATGCGAAATCAATTTCTTTATGGTCTCAAAAAAACTAATAATGCTCAAACAACAACAAATAAATATTCCTGACAAACATACAAGCAACAAACAACAATTTTGATTGACTCAAAGAATCAAAGACTCAACCAAAATTTACTTTCACCACTTCAAATAATGGGTGGGAATTTTGCACACCACAAAGGAACTAGCAAAAATCAAAGAAAATTCAATGGACACACAAGAATTTTTAGAAGAAACCCTAAAAATTTTCATTTTTAAGGATCAACACTACTTTACATAGAAAAATCCACACTAAAAGGGTCGTCAACACTACTTTACATAGCAAATCTGTGGTGGCAGCATCACTTTACATAAAAAAATCTGTGCTGGATGAGAAAATGGGCCAATGTGGGCAGACAGTGGAAGACAAGGTTTCGACTATGACTGTACTGGGAAAATATAGTGCTGCCAACACAAATGTAACTGATAAAAATGTGTTGAGCAAGGGAATTTTAGGAAAGAGAAGTAGATCTTGAGAAAAACCCTAGACCTCATACCTTAAATGATCGACTACTCAAAGTAAATACTCAAATCCAATCAAAACCAAGGATCATTGAAAGGTGGCCAAACTAATAAAAAGGCCAAATGCAAAAGGAGGGTTTAATGGGCTATACATTCCCCAGTGGAGTCGCCAATTTTTTAAAGAGGCAATCCATTCTATGATAGAAGTGATCCCTCTAGTCAAATGAGTGGATCTAGTAATGACTTAAACAAATACATGCAAAACTCTCCTAGTTTAAATGAGAATTACATGAGAGAGGAAAAATGGCCTACCTCACTCCTATGCGGTTGCTTTTTGATGTCGATCTCAATCTCCTCACTTCCAAGCCCAATCCTCGCTATTCTGTTGTGAACGAAAACCTGCAAGAGAGATAAAAAAAGACAATAGAAGAAAAACATAGCATATGCATTCTAATGTCAACCATATGATAGATCAAGGATCATCATACTAAGTAAGTAATCATTTACACGCTTATGGAAATTAAACATGCATCTTATTAATAGTACACACAAGAGGGTAACATACAACCATTGCCTTGATTTTGGAATCCTCCTTTGGGATGGGTTTCCAAATCCAAGCCAAGATTTGTCAAACTCTCCTTTCTCCTTCACAAATTGGTAGCAATTAGGCACAATTTAGCAGTAGCATGACCAATCTAGTCTGACCAACCATTTGAGGGTGTAAGTGAATGCATTTATAGGGAAGGAGAGGGAGTTAAGGATCCAAAAAAGGGGGAATAAGGTCCAAATCGTAAGGGGAAGATCCCTAAAGGTAGGATCAAGGACTCAAAATGGGAGAACTCGACCATATCCTTATTCAACAATAACTAGCTTTCCATTCTCGAGGCTTCTAGTAAGAGAAGCTTCTGCTCCATTTTTGGAGAAACTGCCTAAAGAGGATCAGTACAGATTTTCCTGTCCAAAGTCACGCTGCCAGTGCTAGTCACAAGTCAGACCAAAGGGTACCAGCATAGGTTTTCCTGCTAAAAGTAGCGATGGGCTTGCGAATAGGGTTTTTTGACAAACTCTTCCTGAATTACTCTAAGGCATTTTTTTCTTGTTTTCTTCAGGGATGCTTTGATCAATGTTATTCATGGTGAATTCATTGACAACTTTATCGCATTGAGAAATTTTGGGAAAAGTTCTACAACTCAGGGTATGAGACATGGAGTGTGGCACATTACTGTATAATAGATTCCCCCTAAAGCATGAAGTCAGAACATGAATTGATGGCTGAAGTGCTTTACAAGTAAAGGTAAGGAATTCAGAAAACTACCATCAAGAGAACTGCAAATCAAACATAATACAACATATATGACATCTTTGAACAAACATTTAAAAATACATGAATCTACGGCATGGGCACAACCATCCGATTAGAAAGGATCATATGTATGTATCCACGACATGGACATAGCCATTTGACTAGAAAGGATCATGTGTATGGATCCATGATATTCATGCAACCATCCAACTAGAAAGGATCATATGTATGGATCCACGACATGGATGCAACCATCCAACTAGAAAGGATCATGTATAAAATCATGAATACTAAATAACTCAACGTAGCTTGGATTTATTAGATGCAATCCAAGGTCTTCATCTCTATCCCGATCCAAACAAGGTATGAATCTAACCATGTGAATCAATGTGTCAGAGTGCAACATGGTAGAAACCACCTAATTACCGGTCATTGATGTAAACCATTAATAGGTATGAGAGAAAACAACAATAGTGACAATGGCTCTCAAGGTACAATAACACAATCCACGAGTGTGAATAAGGAAGCTGAAGTTTAACACTTGTAGAATCATCTGATCAAAGGACAATGATGTGAACCTATTGTCGAATGCTAAGAAATTTCCATTGACGCATGCAAACTCCAAGGTATTGAAAGGGAGTTTCTAGATCATATTTCTAGATAATGAGTCGAAGTCAAAAGGAAGTGATCCTTTGAAGGAAGGCCATAATGTCTCCCACATCATCGACATGAAACAAAGGACTTTGTAAATTTGGTGAGAGTGGTTCAGGACTATAACAAAGAAGGTCAAAAGGGGTATAAGAGATTTGAATTTGTAGACGAAACTTCTCTTGAACATATCGACGATGCGACCTTGGATTTTGGAAGCATTTGACTCAAAATGGGATCAATGGTCATGATGATGATAGGTAATGATCAAATGAGAGTGTTGTAGTGGCTACAATACCCTCCAAAATTTTGGTATGCATCCAAATTTCAGAGCCTTCCTTGGTTTTTTCTATTGGTGGTCACAAACACTCGGGCTCATCTCATGAGCTCTTGTCGACTCTTCACAACATTTTTTCTTGGTCGACCAGTAGTCGTCTTTTGTCATGTTGATTAGTATGTCATGGTTGCGAGTTTTTTCTGGCATTTTTGAAGGTTTCTTGTGTGTGCATGAGGTGTTTTCGCTCTGTCGATATCAGTTGCACTCACACACAAAGTTGTAAGCACCGTCGCACAAGTGTCGTCATGGTCGTTCAAAGACATATTTGAACTGTATCTCTTAACCTTTGAGTCAGTCTCACTGAGCACATGTTTGTCTTGTTGCTTTAAGGTGTCTTATCATTGAGTTGCATTAAGTGTGTGATCACATTGTCATGTATTCACAAGTACACTTGCTTTCACACTTAGTCATTTTCCTAAAATATGTTGACTGGACAACCCTCTGTCAATTGAACCTCGATCTTAGTGACCTTGCACTGCTCCCCAAAACTGTGAAAAGCTTGAGGTTGTCCTCCAGGTAGCTAGCACTGTGTAATTCTAAAATTGATCTGGTTGAATGTCTCCCAAAATTGTGCAGAAGTTGTCCCAGAACTTGATCCAGTCTGCGCTTCCTGCAAGATCACCCATCAAGCCTCCCGTTGGTCAAACGGAAAAAATGAATTGAGCTTTGATCTAGGGCTACACTAATCTCAAAAACTGTGCAAAATTTGTCTAACCTAACTACCTTGAACTACCCACAAAAACGACCCGTACATGTGGGATAGGTCTCTGCTTCCTGTCACTGCAATGTCCTAGGAAATTGCTTAGATCTAACTGATAGGCTTTCCTATTGGTCTGCTCTACTCTCACTCAGAAAATTGCGCAGATATGTGTGTCACCTCCCCTTCTGTCCCACTCTGTAATCAACCCAAAAATTGCGCAGTTATGTCTGGTAGTGCCAGACTGTCTCCCAAATTTGCGCAATGTTGACCAGCAACTCATGCAGCCCAGTCCTATCCTCCTCTGGAAATCTGTGCAGATTTTTCTGCCACTGCCTCCTCCTGCCCACATCGCCCTCCCTAGAGAATCTATGCAGGTCCTAGCAGGATGACCTGCCTAGTGCTCACCTTTAAAATTGCGCAACTTGGCCCATTACTTCCCTGGCACCCTGCCTGGTCTTCCTCTCGAAAATTGGGCACTTCTGCCTCCCAGCTAGGTTTTACCCTGCAATTTTCATTATTGTCTTGGATTGCACAAATCTTCCTCCCAATGCCATCTACGCATTTTTTCCTGACAGTGCTCCAGAGCCTCGCATCCCATTATGAGCTGTGCTCTGCACAGATTCAATACCTTTTCCCTTTCCCGGTCACCTAAACAGAAACGGAAAACAATGCATCATGTTAGACTAAGAGATTTCTGGATTTGATGTTGTCTCCTCATGGGTGATTGCAGGAATAGGTACGTTGATGAAACATGATACGACGATGAACGAGATGAAGAAGGAGCACATGCTAGAAGACTTTCTCACAGTTGAATGAACGCACAAAGGACATCGAGCAACAAATGAAATGGACACATACACACACATACCATAAAGTAAAGACCAAGACCATCGAAGACCCCATGCACTCTGCCATGCGGAGGTGAAGACATGTTACACCAAGAGCACACCATCACTCAGCAACACAACAACTCGACATGGACACCACAGTCAGCTAGTACATGTTAATAATGTCATGTCGAGTTGTGTCATGAGTTGCCTCGACCACATCACTACTATGGGCCATACTTGTTGTAATCAATGTAATGTAAAATGGAAGTCCAAGAGACCCACATATGAAGCTGAAGAGTCATGTAAAATAAAAAATTCATAGGAAGTCAAATAGTCATGAGGGAATTCAAATAGTCACAAGGGTTAGTTATCCCCCCTTGGCTATATATACCCCCTCATTGTATAAGCAGGAGAATTTTCACCTTGGCTTCTCCCACATAGCCTTGAGAGTCTATAATCTATTATTTGAGGAACAAGGAGTGGCTCCAATGTCCCACTATTGGGACTAGTGATGTATGGTGTAAAAATGTGTCTTGGAACTTTTGCTTAATTCAGAAGCCTCTCATGCTAGCACATTTTCATGCATGTTTTGTATATGTTTGTAAGAATATTCTTTAAATGTTTGTAATGCATGTTTTCTTAACATGTACTAAGGTAGTTGAAATACTTCGGTTATTTTAGTACTTACATTGTTGATGATGTGTTGTATTGTTTATCACTGTTCTCCTATCCATGCGGACTACTCCATCAAACATTAGACAAACCATCGTTGTGTTTTATTGGTTTTAATGATTGTCACCCTCGTGTGGACAATTCCGCTAGATGGTGTACATGTTTTCCCTCGAACTTTGGTTTTAATGACTACCGCATCTACTGTGGACTATTCTGCTGGATGCTGCATAATCCCTTGTTGTTTTCACTTATGTTTCTTCCTGGGTTGGGACTACTCCCACTCATAAAGAGGCTCACTTCAATCCCCCCTTTTATAGTAAGAGAACCAAGATGCGAGTTACATTACGCACTCACCAGGCACACGTACCTTGCTATTTGAAGATACCAGCGTAACACATTCATGCACTGATAGCTAGAGCCAAGGCATATCTCTAAGATAATGGAAACCAAGCCATCTAACCAGATGGTACTCCTACACCAAACGGTGTGAGGTCTATTTGTGACTTCATACTAGGGAGATCCCCTTTGTTGGTGGGTCCAGTATCGTCAACAAAATGGCAGCTAGAAGGAGGGCTAGATGACAAGATGATCCCATTGCATCTGGTTTGAATCTCTTATCTAAAATGGCTCATACACAAATAGTGCACGTGGGGTGTTTCTCCAATTTTTCCCTTGATCAAATTTCACTCCCCAATGAGCTTCTCATTCACTTTTCCCAGTTAAATTTTGATGGTGAGGATGGAACATTCATATCAAAGCACATTTATGATTTTCTTTAATTTTTCCAACCTTATGAAATAGATAATGAAGAGTCTTCTTGTGTGCTTTTATTCCTCACCCTTGAAGGTCATGCTAATCGGTGGTGTCATACCTTGCCACCTGCTTCCATCCATTCCCTTCTCACTTTCCTCAAGGATCTCTACCAAGCCTTCGGTAAGTATAACTACTGAGATGTTTGTGGAAGAATCAACCTATTAAGAATGGAGCCTAATTAATCAGTTGAGAAATTTTCCGATCGATTTCTTCACCTTTTCTATGAAATTCTGGAAGAAGATTTGAATTGGGATTTCTTGAAACAATAATTTAAGCACTTGGTTCATGTCTCTTCATATGGTGAATGTTGGGTAGCAGAAGCCTCGTGTAACTGTCATGGGATACAAAGCCCGAAATTTTGGGAAAAGATAGGGTAAAGACTCTGCGGAATGAGCGGAGCGTGAATTGTAATAAGTTGAGTCAAAGGGTAGTTCAGCCAAAAATAGTGTAAAGAAATGTAAGTTGAGTTGGCCCGCCCATGGATCACGGTCCAGGTAAATAGAGCGAGGCTCTATGGGTAGAGGTAGCTAGTTTTTGATGATGAATGATCTAAATTGTAATGGGTTTATTAGCTAAGAAGTTTTGGAAGCATTTGAAAGTCTGAGTGGAGGGTTTTGGGTAGAGGCTCTGTAGCTGTGTGCGTAGAGGCCTGGTAGAGTCCGTAGCTGTGTGCGCGGACCCCTGCAGTTGAGTACGCAAGGTAGATCTGGATGTATCGTTGATAATGTGGAAATAAAGATAATTTGATTCTGAATTACTGTGTTACTCTGAACTATTGTAGATCTAGTTAACGTATTAAATATTTATATGATTATGTTCTGGTTTAAGGAAAATCTATATTTCTGTTAAGTACACACACTAGTTATCTTGATTAAATGTTTGCTTAAATACCCTTTTAAGTAGATTTACTCTATAATACATCATCTAGTAATTAACATCGAGAAGTAGCCCAATTTCAGATCTGTGTGGAAGCAGAGCAGCGCGAGGCTGGATAATAGTGCGTGAAACCTCCAGACCACATCTAGACATCCCAAGGGTGTGGAAACCTAGTTCAACACCCTCCCCTGCTATCTCGAGTGAGACCTCAGTCTTTGCCCCACGGGCTATTGCCGAAAGGGCTAGTAGCTGCGGGATTTGTTTGGCTAAATAACTCTTCTGAACTTGGGTCAGGCCCATATAAGCTAACAAATGGTTTCGTTGTTGGAACCGGGATCTCGCTAAGGGGTGTCTAATGTGGGAACACTATAACCCTACAAATAAAGAGCTTGAAGAGTGGTGGGATCTAAAGCTCCATGAGTTCGCGGTTCAGGAAAACAGAAACCCGCGGATATCGCAGGAAGATTGGTTGGATCGCTATATATTCACAGATATCTACGAGATCTTCTTCGCGACATTTCCTATAGAATTGTATGAGTGGATCACGAGGTTAGCTGACAACGTGGGAAGGTGCAGACTAGATCAGCCTATTGTGTGGACTCCAGAACTGGTGCGCAGACTAGAAGCCACCGAAGATAAACTCGCACGTGTGGTAGATCATTGGTTGGATCGTATAATAGGAGGATTTATCACTGAGTTCGCAATAGATACAACCGTGAGCTACAGTGAAGTGGAAAGGTGATTTATCCAAGGACCGCGGGGTAAGTATATCAAATCATTAAATACTTGGATTAAGATGTTGTTGTGTGAAAAACAGATTATGCACGTATATTGATGTCTGGGGTAACACGGAGCGGAAGAGGCTATCGAGGAACGAGAGGAGTAGAGAACAATCCTCTAGTTTCTATCTCATGGGAGAGTGAGGAGGAGCTCGCGAGGTTCTCACTAGGAAGTGTGGTTTGGTTGATTAAGGAGCGCTTCCCACTAATACCACCTCTGTCCACACCACCACCCATGTCACCTACATCAAACCCATCCACACTGACACCAACCCTACCTCCCCCACTGCCAAAAGTTAGGATGGCGAACGTAGTCCAACTACAGATATTCAAAGGTGTAGGAAATGAGGAAACAAGCCAGTTCTAGTTTGTGATAAGATCTGTATGGGATGCTCAAGGCATTACAGATGATAACATCAAGAAGGCTACCTTAGTTACCATGCTGCAGGACCGCGCGTTGACCTAGTACGTGGAATACTCAAGTGATCATCCAAATGAAGGAATAACAACAATCTAGGAGGCACTAAATAAGGATTTTGGTCAACCAAAGTTGGAAGCACAATCGATTATTTGGTTTAAAGAAATAGCAATGTTGCCTTGTGAAACTCCATGGGATCTATATCAGAGGTTGAAAAGCACCATTCGTGAGGAAAATATGTCACTGTCGGATGTGCAACACTACACTTGGTTTGTTGCGTCATTAACACCACATCTAAGGATGGTTCTGTCACAACAAAATATCTCAACCCAAGCTAAAGCATTGGAGACAACAATGAGGTTGCATGAAACCCCTATACAGGATCCAGGGTTGGGAGTACAACAAATCCAAGTGCAAATACAAAACCTATGTCTAGAAATGCGAAGATTGAAACAAGGGCAGCCACCTCAGCCAGAAGTATGGGAAGGGGTGTGGTGTATCAAATGTAAGGGCTAGGGTCATGACAAGGACCACTGTCCGATCTTCGCAGACTATGGGACAGTGGGGGGACCAATACTATTGCGACCAGAGGTACAAGCTGGGCCAAGCACTGTGGCCACCCTTTGGTGTGCAATTTCTCAGGTGGGAGGAAAGCACGCCATGGACAATTGTCATCTATTACACAAACTAAGACAACCCCCCCTTAACAACTATTATGTAACTCTTGTAGGATGATGGGTCACGATGAAAGAAATTGCCGTAGTTATGAGATGTTGATGGATCGAACACCTGTGTATAGGATGTAGATGGAGACGTGTGGGCAGGATTTGGCCGCACCACTCGTGCGAGGGGGATTCCAAGGACGTGGACGGGGTAGTGAAGGAATGGGACGTGGATGGGGACGAGGACAATTAATCTACTATAATTGTGGCGGACCGGGGCATTACGTGCGGGACTGCATGAACCTGACTAAAGCCTGTTTCCTGTCCTGCTACCAATTTGATCACGACGCAGTCGATTTCCCCACGCTGATTGCTCAAATGCGGGAAAAGGGGGTGCTTCCAGCTAACCCCACTCAGAACGTCCAAATGATGAAGGTTGAACCATGTGCAGGAGACCCTAACGTAAATATGATGATCAGAAGTGATGCAGCTATAGGGGAAGATAAGGGGAAGAAGCTGGAAGAGGATATGTGGGTCTGTGTGGATCCCGCCAAATAACCGAAATTTGACTTAACGCGAGCAAGGGAAACCTTTATGGAAGCTAAGAATAATTTCACAGAAGCATCTACTTTGGATAGTAAGGAGCAACTGGGACCAGAACATGATACTTCTCTGAGAAACACCTTTTTAGAAACATGTATGAAGCTACTTAGGGATGCTAATGTGGTGAAAGGACAACAAGAGCTAATAACTAAATGCGTAGGGGCAGATGAACCGCGAAGGTCCGAAAGTTGGGAAAACATGCTTTGCGCACTGGATGGGAAATGCGACAGACTGTCTAGATTGGAGACTATGAGATGGACTAGGTTGCTTTGGATTTGGGCTCCGACGGAAATGTCTTATCGAAATAGACTTTGGAACGTATGAGTAGGCCTACACTACAAGGGTCCCTGATCCAATTGCAAATGGCTAACCAACAAAATATTTTGCTTATGGGAAGACTGGAAGGGGTTACAATGGACATCAACGACGCCAACACACAAACCGATTTTGAGGTTATCGAAATTGTGGATGACAGTAACCCATATCCAGCTTTGTTAGGGATAGATAGAGCAACGGATATGAATGGAATCATCAGCCTCAAGACATGAAAAATGATCTTTGAAAATAAATCTCTCCATGTAGTGATTTCATTGGATCCAGCCGAAGAGGCGCGCTATACTAAACCTGTGCACGACAAGGATAGTGATGGGGAACTGGACTGTATCTACCAGATCATAGCGCAAGATTAGGATAGGGTGAATCCAACAACGGATGGTAGACTCTCATGGGACTGTGATAGTTCTTGCATGTCGGACTCGGATGAAGAGGTTGAACGATGGCAGAACTGACTGCATGAAGTAACCACACTAAATTGTAATAGGATGGTCAGTATAGGAGAAAAAGAGCTACTAGTTGAGGAGATTACCGTGAAAGTTGAAGAACTGATCAAATCAATGAAGTTGAAACCAAATCCACAGGAAGTATCCGCGGCGGTACCACCGTAACCATTGCTTCAGGAAAAGGTGCAATCTCGAAAATGTGAAGGAAGAGGTGCGGAGGTCGAAGGCAGGCGCATGCGTGGATTAACAAACAAACTGGGGTAAGCATCCTTTGCCAGCATAGGCTACAAGGGAATGATGTGCCGACACCCAACCCGCTTAGAGTTAGCAGCATGAAGCCACCACAACAACTCAGTTCGCCAGCAGTCGGCAACAGGGTCAGGAGGGACTTAAAGGGAAGAACGCATAATGGACAAACGTATTGGAAGTTGTGGATGCCACAGGTTATATGGGCTTGTAATAGGAGATGGAAAGAAGCTTAGAAAAAGCAGGGTAGCCGCAGGCCCCGCGACGTCAGCAAACTATGGGCACGACCAAGAACCCAAAGCACGCTACAAGGGGACAAATTTAGCAGAATGACACGCTGCGACGTTCACAGAAGCCCAACCCATCTTCGTGTAAGGAGATTCAGACTGGTTAGGTATCCTGCCGAACAAGACCGAGTTGTGACCCTGCTATCATGGCTGTGCCCGCACCCTTGGTAGAACACCCCCCCCCACAATGACATGTAATGAAAGAACAACTACCCAGGCACTCGAGCGGTGCTCGCAGTCCAGGCTGGTAGGGAAATTGAAGAGTCGCACCAGAGGTGTGAACACTTGACTAGCGGTTGAAACTACAGTCTCAGTGCCCCAAGCAGTTGAAAGAAGGCGTGGACTATAAACAAGTCTGTAGGAAGCTAACATGGTGAAACAGTTCTCTCCCAAGTTCCTCAATTTACTAGATCATAACTGCGCTCGACAGATTATGCTGTCGAGCAGAACAGCTGAGAGATGACTGTTACCACACTATTCATGACAAGAAAGTTAAGTTATGGCAGGGAGGAGTAGGCGGCGGTCATTAAGACGGAAGTTCTGAGTCAGATCCACAAAGATTTGTCGATGGAATATTGGTACTAAACTGGAAAAGGAATGAAGGGAGTTTTTCAAAATTATAGACTTATTTCATGACCTGGGAACGACACAGGCTTCTTAGAGCTATGAATCAGGAAATATCAGCAAGCATTTGGCTACTAGGCACCCCATGAGTCCTATGGCTAGAAACTGAGCATGGTTCGTGGAAGAAATGCAACTAAATCAGGAAGAGACAGAGGGCATGACTCAGGCTCCCGAGGTTCAAAAAACCCCACGAACCCCGAGACGAAAGAAGAATAAGAAAAAGTTAGGAACAATCTGGGCCTCACCAAGATACAACAAACAATTAGCAGTAGACAAGGGCAAAGAAGTTACCATTGAACCTAATGATCTCCAGGCCCTACTTGACCAGATTGATGCACAGGCTGAGGAAGAAGTGGATGTGTTCCAACTCCCTCACTACCTCCATATCTCTCTCTGTGGAAAGGGACAACCAAACTACCCAAGGACGTGGACATTGCGAAGGCTGAGCTTCAGGCCCTTCTTCTTCTAGATGACATAAGGTTCAAAGGATTGATGCTAGGGCACGTTCCGAGCCTCAAGTTTGAAGATTGGGACCTTGCCGATAGCAACAAGTTCCCCAAGTTGGCCGAAGATAAGTTATTGCTGCGAGCATGGCTACTAGGTGTGGAGAAGGCGGGACTTCTCAACCTCAGATGGCTACCTCACTATCACCGTGTGTTTGTCACCACATTTGTGATCCGACAACTACTCTGTCTCATACATGATGGGTTCCTCTGGTTGGAAGAGCCGATCCCGATCACAGCTGAATTAGTCCACCGAATTATGCACCTACCGTTGAAAGGGAGCGACCCTACTGACATTGCAGGAACAAGCAGCGAGGTAGGCCTCGCCGAAACAATGAAGACGAAATACCAAATGGAGAAAGGAAAGGGCGGGTATGTCATAGCCAGTATCAACGACCACGTAGTACGTGTGGTTACACAACTCCTCGTTGGTAAACTCATGAGGAAGTGTCATGCAGATGAGGTCTCCACTCTTGTCATTGCGCTGGCGGGGCAGTGTGGCGAAGGGGTTTAGTTCAATTGGGCACAATTTTTATGTAATGAATTTTGACAAACTGTCAAGAAACACAGGACAAAGGTAAGACATTTCATTATGCATGGTTGCTCTTATCAATCCTCTTGTTTACAAGAGAACTACCATAGGATAGCCAGTTCCCCAGCATTACAGATAACCTACCTGAAGCAGTGCAGTATACTTCGCTATGGGGTACAAGGGATGCAGTAAGGGTTTTTGCAATCCAGGCATTTTGGACCTCCTTAGAAGGGAAGATAAGGACACGGATTTCTCAGCGACTGTGAATGTCTCCCACGATCTACAATAATTTCCAAAGCATGACCGAGTTTAAAGCAGACATGCATCACTCGTATATCCGGGCGCGGAAGGATCCGAAATGATCATGGGTCACACTTCCATTCATGGCAACACATGAGGTAATTTACGCAGTCTTAGTAGCATGGCCCCTCAAATGGCATGCTCCAGAGAAGGCCATTCTTGACCAAATGGTAGCACAACAGCAAAAGAAGAACCGCCAACAATGACTCATTCAACTGGCAGAAAAGACACGTTGGGAACAACATCTGGCTTTGCAGTAGGAGGATCCCAAGAACCCGCCAGCAGAAGAGACCGTGGAAAATCAGGAAATGGGTTTGGAACATGAAACAGAGACGCAGGACCACCTGGACCAGGTCAAGCGGTCGAGCAGACAAGAATCACCGGTCGCACAGAAAAAGTACAAAATAGCGAAGGCTCTGGAGAGAGAATTCACTGACAGCCGACAACCAGCAAGCAATGCCACCACTAGTGCATCGACTGATCTAATCACAAAGCAAACAAATGTGTTGGGGGAGATCTGAGTGCAGTTGTAGGCATTACAGGCACGACCTTCAGGCAGGGTCAACCTCCATGTAGTAGACGATACAGCCATAGCCGAGCAGAGGGTGCACACGCTCACACCAAACACCTTACCGTTGCTATCAAGTGTTATCTTAGTCGAAGGCACGGGCAACGAGCATAGTTGTGGATTAAATATGGCCACCCTGCCTAGCAAAATACTCTACCAACTGCAGGAGGGAATCACTAATGAACTTCAGGCCAGGGAAGGTCATGCCCTTCACACGTTAACAGAGCAAAAGGCCAAATTTGAATAGGTCAATATCCAACACAAAGACTTGGTCGAACGCTATCGGGTAGTAGAACAAGCTGTGGCAAAGGCATGCAACACGGTACTGGAGTTAGCTATCCCTGAGGACCTTCCAACAATTACCAAGATTTAGCACATGGCTGTAGGAGTCTGTACGGCCCAAGAGGCGGCCTCAAAAGCCCAAGGGGAACTTACATTACAATTTACAGAGCTCAGACTCCAGGTGCAACAACCTCTCAAAGATCACGTACGACATCGTGATGAAATTCAAGCAAGTTTGGAAGCGATGAGGTGCACTATCTGTGAATGCTCGAGACTACTAGATCAGTCTATTATTATGCTTACATCTCTCCAGGAGGACCCAACCATACAACGAGTGGAAGCTGAGGCGCGCGAGCTGCAGCAGGCCTATGATACAACTCGCAGGGCTACATAAACAGTCACTATCACACAATGGTTGGCCAAAATGAAGGAGGCCCAGGCTCTCACGGCCCAAGTTGACACTGTGAGTTGACACTGTGCGCTAATAAGAGGCAGTGCTTAAAGAAGGCATCCAACCCTGGCTCGATGAAACGTTTGGCATTTCTACAACTATTGAAGGCAAGTTAGCACATATGCAGGAAGTATGTGATACTGAGCAAGCAACGACAAGTGATACAGATGCATCAATAGCTCATTTGGAACAGGTACAACAGATCGCAGCAGAATTTATTGAAGGAACACGCGATGTGTAGAAATTGCTGGCCGACCTCCATGCAAAGATTATCGCTCCAGCTGAGTGACTCAGGATGAGTCACGATGATTGTGTTGGGGGACTATTAGGTAGCAGAAGCCCCGCGTAATGGTCATGGGATACAAAGCCTGAAATTTTGGGAAAAGATAGGGTAAAGACTCTGTGAAATGAGCGGAGCGCGAATTGTAATAAGTTGAGTCAAAGGGTAGTTCGCCCAAAAATAGTGTAAAGAAATGTAAGTTGAGTCAGCCCGCCCATGGATCGCGGTCCTGGGAAAGGTATAAATAGAGCGAGTCTCTATGGGTAGAGGTAGCTAGTTTTTGATGATGAATGATTTGAATTGTAATGAGTTTATGAGCTAAGAAGTTTTGGAAGCGTCTGAAAGTCCGAGTCAAGGGTTTTGGGTAGAGGCTCTACAGTTGTGTGTGCAAAGGCTTGGTAGAGTCTGTAGCTATGTTCCAGGACCCCTTCAACTGAGTGTGGAGAGTATATCTGGATGTATCGGTGATAAAGTGGAAATAAAGATAAGTTTATACTGAATTACTGTGTTACTATGAACTATTGTAGATCTGGTTAACATATTAAATATTTATATTCTTATGTTCTGGTTTAAGGCAAATCTATATTTATGTTAAGTGCGCACACTCGTTATCTTGATTAAATGTTTGCTTAAAGACCTTTTTAAGCAGATTTACTCTATAATACATCATCCAGTAATTAACATCGAGAAGTAGCCCAGTTTCGGATCTGCGCGGAAGCAAAGCAACGCGAGGCGTCATAACAATGCGCGAAACCTCCAGACCACATCTAGACATCCCAAGGGTGCAGAAACCTGGTTCCAGCACGCTCCCCTGCTACCTCGGGTGAGACCTTAGTCTGTGCCCCGCAGGCTATTTCCGAAAGGTCTGGTAGCTATGGGATTTGTTTGGCTAAATAACTCTTCCGAACCTGGGTCAGGCCCATATAAGCCAACAGTGAACCTGAACCTCCCAATTTTTCTACTTTGCCAACTCTTGTAGATCATGAAGAACCTTAGATTATAGAGGAGGAGCCCAACACCCTGTTGTTCCTTGTCCTCCTCCTTTTCTGGTCTCGATGTGGGTGCCCCCTTGCGGTGATTGTAAAGCTAAGGAATATGCGCAGCATGTCCCTAAACCATCTTCTCATCTTTCTCCCGCTCCCATGTAGGAAGTTCTAGAATGGCTTAGAGAGCCTATAGCCAAGACTCACTCCTCCATTTCGTAAAAGGACATCACCATTCACAACTCAAGTCTCAACACTGATTTGCCTCTCTACAATTATCCATCATTCACAAGCCATGACTCCTTATACCATGTGGTGGGCTCCAATATTGCAGCAACAATGCTGCAACTCCTGGGACTCCCTTCTTTACTTTTATCAACCCGGTAGTTCGTAACAAACTTGGAAGCGGCAGTGCTGTATGCACAAGTACTAGCTCTTGCCGCAACTGTCACTTGGTCAGCTGGCACAAGTCTGCTAGGGGCTCAGCCAACTTCTATGAGCTTTGAGAAGAAGCTGTTTAACTGATGGATGGAAGCTAACTCGAAGGAAGCTAATCTATTTGCAGAAGGAAACTGAAAAGTTGAAAGCAAACGCAAACCCTAGCAAACCCTAATTTTACCAGCTAGCTCTACTGATGTAAGAAAGAGGATGCAAGTTACTGGGAGAGATTCCATTGACTTCTAAGAATATGAAATGCATGTATCTAAGCTATGTCTACAACAAAATCTGAAAGAACCATCTTTTTGTATTTTTGAATAAGTTGTTAGAATTATCATGCACGCAATTTAACTCTTTTGACTGTGCAGAGGTGGATTGGTGAGAGGAAATGCTTGGAAGAGGTCAGGAAGGTTCAGAGAGGGCCTAAGGGGTCCCTAGCACCCTTCCTGAGAGTTTCACAGAGTTTGGCCTTCAAGAAACCACTTTCGTGAGCTTCTACAGGAAGTCTGCAGGGGTTCTACAAGATGTCTGGAGTTTCTATAGGATGTCTGTAATTTTCTACAGGATGTTCAGAAATGGGATTTTGGAGCATGGATGGAGGGAAAAAGGTGGAGGAATGAGTTTGGAGGTGAAATAGGGGTGTAGGGGAGTACAAGACTTGGAGGATGGAGTTGAGGAGTGGCGCAGATGGTTAGATTTGTTCAAGGAGGGATGAAATGATGTTGCACAAGAAGATGAGAATCATGGCAAAGTAAGCAAATGAGGAAAATGTAAAGTAAGGGTTCTAAGTGAAGGATGAAGCAGGTAGGTTGGATGGAGTATGGGCAGGTAAGGAAGAATAACAGGCACTCTGCAAGTGGTTTTTCAAACTGAACAAACAAACACTTAGAAAACCTATGACCTAGTTACTTCACTCTATTCTGACCTAAGTAACAACAAAAGGAAATGAACAGAAGTTTATTCGAAATGAAATGCGTGAAATAACTATACAACTAAGCAATCATAAACTGAAGCATTTTAACATTACTAATATCAACATCTGCAAATGAGGATTCCAACACTAAGAATTGCATGACAAAGCAAAACAACATTTTTGTTGGCAGCAATGTCACCTTTGTCCCAGCTCACGATCCCACTGAGGGAGAGGTGAGATCAGAGGTGCTTGATGGCCTTTCTCTAGAGATCTTCCCTGTTACTAATCTATCAACTAAATCTGAGCATGCAAAATCCTATCTGATCATTAACGATGACCTATGTAACCAGCAAGGTGTTAATCTACTAAACATAAATTATTTTGCAAAGACATAAAAACAAATAACAATACATGAAGGAGGCCTTGGCTCTTAGGTTGGGCCCAACCCCAAGAGCTATAGGCTCCTATAAAAAACTCAGAGCTGATGCCAAATAGAATTGCTTTTCATTATCCAAAAATAATCATCACAAGAAAGTTATGCAACAGTAGCTACAAGAAAACGAGCTAAGAAAATGACAACACTCTAGTGCAAAAATACAACAGTTCCAATAGTAAACTACAAAGGTTGAGGCCTTCCTATTTATACACTACAAGGGGCCAACCCTCCTAAATTCAAGGGGCTCGGCTGTTCCAACTGCTAGTAAACAGTCACTCTTCCCAAAGCTGCTTGGCTGCCTTTAGGATTCGTTTTGGTGGCCTATTGAGCTCGGAGTTGAGGGTGGAGATTTCAAGGAAGGACCATTTAATGCCAGAGACAACCCCCTACGAATCCTCACCTCAAGCTTGGCTGTCACCTGGCCCATAATTTCTTGGTTTTGCTCCAAAACTTGTCCAAAAAAACTGAAATAACCACGTATTAGCCTCCCTAGTAGAGTGACCACCCTTATTCATTCAAATAACATAAACATACTAAAAAAACATGCATAATCTATGAAAAATGGAGGATTGAACAAGGACAATTAGGCAAAATGAGCCCAATAAGTTACCCAATTCGGGGCTCATCATCACCCCCCTACTAAATGGGTTTCTCATCCTTTGAGCAACTAGTCCAACTCATCGTCCTTGATAGCCTTGACTGCCTCCCTCACATCCCAGGCCTTTGAAGTGATATCTTCTTCACGGTCATGAAATCCTGCTTTGCTTTCCACTTCTTCCCATTGCTTGTGTTCCTCCTCTTCTCTGACTCCCTCTAACAACCCCAAAAGCAAGGGAGGACTGAATTTGAGGCCGATCCAGCTGGACTGAAGATTCTGCATGGACTGTTTGTAGAGAGGCACTCTTGCCAAGGCCTCCCTCATCCTTGTTGGGGTGTGTTATTCTCTTATCTTTAGGCTGTGGGACAGTGAATTCCACCTTCGGGAGCAAGCATGAACACAGTTATCCCCCAACAGTCTCTCCATGTACTTAAAATGGGCTATGGCTTGAGCTTGTCATCCCATGTAATCTGTTAGGGCTTGAGGGTCATTGGCCAAGTATTGGTGGGCAGATATCAATGCTAAAGGATCCTCTGGCTCTGCTCTAATCAATAATGGCTCATGTAGCTCTCTGTTTATAATGTTTTGGGCCTCTGCTTCTCTCTTTTCTTCATGATTTAGCCAAGAGGACATGGCCATAAGTTGTACGTCCCCTACCGCAGTGTTAGGGTCCCACAAGTTCATGTTGGGAAGGGCCAAGTTGTGTAGGTAAAACTCTGATAGTTTGTCCTTGTCTTCGAATGAGCTGCTGTCACATAGAGCCATGAATTGAGAGTAGTTTTGAAATGGAGTGATACCTCTCTGTGCCAAAGTGTTGATCTAAAACTGCAACCACTGATCCCTGAGGTATAGGGCGTAGGATTTGGCTGGCTGCCTACACTACAGAGCTTCCATCGCCCAATTGGCCATGCAGGCCAGTTGGGCCTCCTTTTCTTGTACCTACTGTTTCAAAGACTGTATCTCCAGGCCTGCTTGCAATTCTTTTTCCTGTAGCTGTCGATTCAGTGTCTTAATTTCAGCCTGCATCCCTTCGCTTCTATGCTGTTCATCTGGTGTTTCATTGGCTGTTGTGGGCTCCTCTTGTCGCTGTTGTCAGCCCAAGGTGTGGGGCCTATCTTACATAAGGTGTCCCTGTAACTGTAACTGCTGTTTGAGTAGCTCATTTTCTTCCTGGAGCTTGGCTCGCTGGCTACTTTCTACATGTCGTACCAAAGCCAATTCTTTCCTTGCCTCTTTGAGTTGTTCCTCCAAGGGACCTATAGCTGCCACACCCTTGGACTTGGCGATTTTCATCCAAGTGTGGGTCCTCATTCTCTCTTACTCCAGTGCAAAGAAGAGCGACACTGCAAATTTTTGGGGAATTATCCTTCTCACCTCTAGCAAGTTGTAGTAAGAGCCTAGGTTGGGCTGGGGGCTTGGTTCCTCAATTTTCTCAGTCTTTTCCTCCTCCTGGAATGATGTAGCTTCCTTCTCTTCCAACTCTTCGGTCTCCTTTAGCCTAGCCAATGTATCCTGTAGAATTGTCTCAACATCCTGTAGAGAGGCCTTTGTGTCCAACATTTTCATTCTTTTTCTCCAGGTGGATGTCTTCGGGCTCCCCCGTTCATAAGTGATGGATGCCTTGGAGGGAGACCTCTCCTTAATGTAGCTGGGGTGTCTACAATCGTGATTGGTTCTTTTGACGGTGGATGGGGTCTGCCAGTCTTTATCCTCATGCTCCTTCTTGCCTTAAAATACATAGAAGGCTCCCTTTTTCTCTTCCCTTTTTGCTTTGGGGTTGTGCTTAAGGTAGCCAGCACTGCTGCTGCCTCCCTGGCCAAGATCCCAGGTGATTTCTCCTTTTTCTTCTTTGCCTCCATACTTCCTGTAGAAAGTCCTGTGCTGACTATTTTCTGGCTTCCTGTAGAAACGGTTTTCTGGCTTCCTATAGAAACGGTTTTCATTGTTTTGGCCTGCTTGGCTGGGGGTGCCGTCTCTTTCAATTTTGCTGTGGTTGCCTTGGGTGTGCCCTCAATTTCTTGGACTTTTTCAGTCCTCTCTGCCCTGCTTTGCAATCGTTTCTCCCTTGGTGTTTGTGCCTTTATTCCACCCACAGTTTTGGGCTCGGCAGCTTGGCCTTTCTCTTGTTTCTCTTCTTGTTCTTTCTGTGGTGGTCTATCCTGGGTTTCCTTACCCTTGGCTTTCTCTTCGGCTTCAAGGTATTTCCCTTCTTCACTACTGGATGAGGTGAGTTCCTCGGCCATAATTCTTATATCATCATCTTTGGACATATTGCGGAAAATTTCCCAGGAGAGGGGGACAGTGTAGGTATGGAGGCCATCCTCTACCAAATGCTTGATGAGCCCATGATGGGCTAGCTGATCTGGTGTCCCTTCCTTCAGTTTTGTGCCACATTCAATCAATGATTACAAGAGAAAATAGGGGATGCTTAACTTCTGCTCTGGGGGTAGATCCAACCCATGTCTTAGTTATTTTAGCAACTGGAAATGATAGCCATAAACAATACTGAACCGCTCCTCACAAGTAATGTATTTCATAATTTGGAGACTGACTTCACTCCACAGAGGATGTAAACTGGCCCTCCTTACCCCATTCTTATCTTCTGCAAACTGTTCCTCAGGTAGGAAGAATTCTTTCTTGGCTTTTTGGCCTAGTCCTCTCTCCTCTTTGCTCTAAGGTATCCCCAATGGCAGGCCAGTGACTTGACTAATGAGTTCATGGGTTAGCTTTAAGGTCAACCCTCTGAAAATTCACAGTGGCCAGTGTCTTTGATTTAGGTTGCAGAGACAACAAGAATTCTTCTGTTATTGCATCGTCGTGTCCCTGAATTCTGTCACAAAATGCCATCAAGTTGGCGCGGGTGAAGAGGTCCACTACTGCGGGGTGTTCACGCAATTTTCTGGAATCCGAGGGTTCCTTCCTGATAAACCCTCCTAGCATGGTGAGAGTACTTTGTTTTGACTTGTGCTCTGATTAGAAAGGGGTATTCTGTTTATGGTTTCCTCCCCTGAACTTTGAAGACAGTATCCCTCAGGTGTTTATATTTCACTTTGCACCAATTCCCTGGTTATAATGCTGTTGTTGCCCAAAACTCGACTGTCAAAACAGAATTAGACTCCCACAGACAAAGTGTAGAGCTTAATTTTCATCCCCAGCATGCATTCAACCACATAAAAGTCACATTCTTCATGCACAGGTTAGCCCTGACAGCGGTTTATTGTTTCTATAGGAGGAATTTCTTAATAGGAACCGTGGAGGAGAATTTGATGCAGAACCAACTGAAAAATTCCATGTATCACACAGGCAAACTACTGTTCTTGACCCATAGGAAGACTTGCTTCTAATTCTCCTACTCCAGACAGTTTAATTCACCACCTTTCGAATATCATGCATGGGAATGGTGTTTTCGAGCCTACCTCTCTTCGAAACTCCAATTTCGACGCAGGCAGTCCAGGTTCTCTGCTCTGGGAGGCTATGCCATGTTTCCTGTAGAGCTCCTTCTTGTAGAGAGCTTTGCTGGGTATTAGAGGACGTCATGGTGCTTTTGAATGAGCCTGGGACACGGGAGGATTTTGAAACGTGTTGAGAAGCTTGGGCTAACAAACTGCAGGGGAGGAGGACGCGTACTTTGCTGAAAACAGTTGCATGTGTAAATGACAGCGGTTCATCATGAGTTCTTCGGCTGAGCAATTTTGAATTACGGCGCAATTCCTGGAGAGGGGATGAGGTGTCCAGGCCGATCTGTTAGCCAACGTCACGGCCATTATTCTCCTGTGTGTCTCTAGCCTCCATTACTTCCCCTCTGCCATGAACCGTTGCCACCACTATTAGTCCGCCGATTTCCTGACTGGACACTTCCCACGTGTCGGCTGCACGTCTATTTGGCGTAACCAAGCTCATTCGGATCCCATGAGGCCATTCGACTGACTGTGGGTGGCCAGTTGACTCGCCACCAAATTCGTTCAATCCGCACCATTTCACAGACATGCAGTTTTCAGAGTATAGTCTATGAAATTTGACGAATAAGGTTAGACACTTACCTATGTGGCTATGGACGTGTTCAGCAGGCTTCAGGACGTGGAATGATGGCTTTGCTCACTGCTGCTTCGTGCACAGGCGCTGGAACTCCTTCTTTCATTGGCTGATGTTGTATGCACGGCTTCGGGACCCGATCCTCTGGTCGTAAACGCTGCATGCACAGGCTCCGTCTAATTTCAGCTATTGAGGAGGTGTTCACATCCGAGCAGAGCTTGTTACATGTTCCCTGTGTTGATTTCAGCTGCTATTGACTCCATAGTATGTGCTCCAGATGGATCAGCTGCTACAGGATTCCTGTAGGACATCCTGTAGCTGCTTCTCCTCCTGGGATGTAGGCTAAACAAGCAGGGCTACATTCACTGATGAAGAGTCTAGGTGGAGCTTGAACAGGTAGAGTGTGCGAACCTTTGTTGCTTGATTTTTTACTTCAAATTTTTCCTCTTTTTCTTTGCTGTCAACCTGAGGAAAATAGGGTTTCTGAAATGACTGTGCAGGAACACATGACCAGGTGGGTGACAGAGGTGTCAAGAGATGGAACAGGGCGCCACATGGTGTTGGATTGGATAGAGGTGTGGCCTCATGTCTAACAAACTGATCCCAACCATCAAATTTCCTCTCAAACTTGAATTTGGCTCGTCCGAAAGTTCTACAGGATGTTTCTTGTAGAAATTCAGTACTTCCTGTAGAAAAGCCTGGAACTTCTTGTAGAAAGCCCAAAACTTCCTGTAGAAGGCCCAATCTCAACCTGAATGTGACCAAATCCTAGGAGAGATGAGTGGCCATGGAGGGGGTGTCTGAAGGGGTTTCCTTAAGCCTGGTGTGGACTCCTGTCCTCATTTTGCGTGCCCCTCTTTTCTTGCAATGTAGGATGTCCTACAACCTACAGTTACTTCACAAAGATTAGTCTTATTTTTTTCTCTTCTTTTTTCTCTCTTCCTTTTTCTTTTTTTAATGAGACAACTAGGGCGCCACAATGAGGTTTTCACCCTCACTGTCTGCCCTGGGTGCCTCAAAGAGGTTTTCACCCAAGGATCTTTTTATTCCACATTTTTTATTTCTCTAGAGATAGCTGGGGCACCTCCATGAGGTTTTCACCCTCACTGTCTGCCCTGGGTACCTCAGAAAGGTTTTCACCCAAG